>BSBK01009208.1:497500-625239 GCA_027943335.1 Chamaecyparis obtusa
TTACACTTTCGATCAAAAGTCCCATATTAATGACTTTTGATCAAAAGTTATTTCTTACTTATGATTGAAAGTGAGAAAAGCACTTTGGATCGAAAGTGAGGACTTTTTAGACTTTCGATCAGAAGTTTCTTACTTACGATCAAAAGTTTGGGTCAGTTTCTATCAAAAGTAGGAAGGGATTTTTTAGTCAGATTCTTTTTTCGGTGCGAATTCGTTCCTTCAAAAAAGTGCAACCCACTATTGTGGGTTCACCCAGAATGATAAAGTATGTCCTAAGGGGTTGTAGGACCCCTTGCAACACATTACAACCCCTTATGGCACATCATATGGTTAAAATATATCTTAATGGGTCATAATGGGTCATAAGAGGTCCTTAGACCATGTAGGACCCTTTAGGACACCTTACAATCCATTATGACCCCTTTTGACACATTAGAACCATAAAGCATGTTGTATGGGGCTTTAATGTGTTCTAAAGGGTCCTATAATCTCTTGTGATAGACTTTATGGTTTTAATGTGTCGTAATGGGTTGAAAGGGGTCCTTAGACCCCTTAGGACCCCTTACAACCTATTACAACCCCTTACAACCTATTACGACCCCTTCAGACACACTTTATAGTTTGAATGTGTTGGAAGGGATCATAATGGGTTGTAAGGGGTCCTAATAACCCTTAGGACCCATTAGGACACCCTACAACCCCTTAGGACATATTAATGTGTCCTACGACCACTTAGGAAGTCTAAGAATATATATTAGGGGTTGTAAGGGGTCTTAAGGGGTCCTAAGACACATTAATGTTTCCTATGACCACTAAAGACACCTCTCTCTCTCTCACATGCACACACACACACACACACACACACCCTCCCACACACACACATACGTGCACACACACTACCCCCTCTCTCTCACACATACACACACTCCCTAGTTCTCTCTCTCTAATACATAATATAATGTGTCCTAATGGGGCCTAATGTGTCATAAGGAGTCATAATGGGTCGTAGGTGGTCGTAGGGCCCATTATGAACCGTTATGACACCTCAAGATACATTAGGACCCTTTACCACACATTATTACATTGAATAGATGAGACTACATTATTATATAATATACATGTTATATAATCTAGATTATGTAATATTCATTATATAATGTATTTATTTTATATGATATAATATATATTATATAATATATTATATAATATATAATATATTATATATTATATATTATATTAAATTATATAATATAATAGATACTATATACTATATTATATTATATATATAATAATATAATATATATTGTATACAATATATATGGTAATATCGTGCGATAACTATCAGGTACATGTTAGTTCTTGATATTTGCTTTGGAATACCAAAGCTACATTGTCAACACCAAAAATGCCCCAAAACTATATTTTTTCCTTGTTCCTTTGAGCTCCAAACTTCGAGCATATAGCTGACAACTTTTTTCTCACTTGAATTTGATGAAATGAAAAGGGTTTATTAAGGAGATTATCAGCTTTCCATAAGTATAATTGCTATCAAATGTTGAGTTCAGTAAGTAATTATTACTTATTTTCTAATTGAGTTACCTCTAAAGTCTTAATTGATAAAATGATTGAAATTTTTAACTTTCAAATGGTATAACCTTTCTAAAATCCAAAACATGTGTCACATTCTATGCTTCACCTACTACAAGAAAAAAAAAATCAATTTTGTAAAATTTAGAATTAGTTAAGGTGGTCAGAAACGGAAATTTTTTTAATTCTAAAAATACTGTAGCAGAAAACTCATTATTAATTATTTACTTCGAAAAAAATTACAAAAAAATATGCACCACATCTGGGCATGAGTATACTACTTATATCTAGAATCTTGTAATAATATATTATCATTTTCTATTATGATTAAGGTGGTCAGACATACACCTACTTCTTATCTTTTTCCTGAAACTTTCGTACTACTGCATTGAAATCTAAAATTTTCACCAATTAAATTAATTTTTTTTCAGAAAAGAGCTAGTAGTTTAGCAACTACGTTCAATTTCCTATAGATTTTATTCTTACAACTTTCTGATATAAGGTTGGTAACTTGTTGGTGTAGGTAGAGGCATCAACACCTTCAATGGAAAATGCTACAACTATGGAGATGAGGGAATCCTTTCTACAAGTGTCCAAAGAAAGATACAAGGAAGTCTGATAGGAGAGTTGGGTTGACACAAGACATAGGAGACATTGAGGAAGATGAAAAAGAAGGGGGAGATAGAAGGATAACCGTGGCATATCTTGAAGTTAGGGAATGTCTCATGGTGAGAAATGGGGCCATATTACAGAAACAAAGAAGGCATGAGGTAAAAGTCTTCAAAACCAATTGTTTGAGTAAGGGTAAGGTTTGCAAAATGATAATAGATTTAGGTTCTTTTGATAACTATGTTTCTTATGAAATGGATAACAAGTTTCATTTGGAGAAGTTTGCACATCCTAAACCCTATAGAGCCTTATGGGTAAGTGATGAACAAATCCTTGTGATTAGGGAGAAGGATTGTGTAGAATTTTCAATTGGTGAGTATAGGGAGAGGATACTATGGAATGTCATTCCTATGACATGTTGTCATATCCTTTTAGGAAGGCCTTGGCAATCAGAGAGGAGAACAATACATGACGAGTTCAAGAATACCTATGTAGTTCACAAGGTTTGACCCTCATACTTTTTCAAAGTCTTAGTATAAGAGAGCCAAGAGTTGTTTGTTTTTGGAAGGAGTATGTTGACTTTCAAGGCCATGCAAGGAGAAGATCTATAGAACAGGGTCTAGTGACCAAAGCATCCATATTGTTTCTGAAAACTAATGAAGATGATAGAGAAAAAAAAGTGGCAGAATAGAAAAGTAAGGTGGTTCAAAGAGGAGTAGTAGTGGGCACACTTTGGTGTCCTATTGATTCACCAATGAAGGGTGATAAATGTTTTTCCATGGAGGGCAGTGGGAGGGGTCTTTTGGAGCCTAAAATGTAGAAGAAGAAGAAACACACCCAATCTAAAGATGTCTGTCCCAAATAGTAGTCATGTGATCATATGCATATCATGTCTTCTTTTTATGTTTCTACCAAATTTTTTGTAGGTTCCCAGAGAGGAGACAAAGAGTTTTTATTGCAATAGATGTCCAAGAGAAGATAAATTTGCAGAACTCTTCAACAAATCTAGGAGGTGTGAAGACATGACCCTTGAACTTTAGGGGAAAAGGTTCTTTTCAACAAGGGGGATATGGTGTTCGGGAACCTAAGGGCATGAAGACAATAAAGACACCAAGAGAGCATGATGGAGTCTCTCATGGGTCCAAGGGACTCAATTTGAATGTTTTAAAGTGTATAATGGCATTTGAGTATAATGATATAAACAAAGTTATAAAATGTCCTAATGGTCCTAATAGCACCATAGGACGTAGTTATGGATTTAATGGGCCTAGGATTGGTAGGAGCCTCAAATCCATTTAGGACACTTAGGAAGGCTGATTGGATCTATAAAAGATCATTAGGGGATTTTTAAAGTCAGTTCTTTTATTAAAATAAAGAGTTACAAATTTAAATATTTAAAATATAACGGCTAGTTACAATTAGGTGGGAAATAGTGTTTAGTGTTTGTTTTGAGGTCTAATGAGTTCCAATCAATTTAAATTAGTTTGGAAAGTTGTAAGACACCTTATATAGCCTGGTCAGGGTATAAGGATGAGACAATATGGATGAAAAAACAAATATACAGACTGTTGTGTTTTGGAATAATATAAATAATTGAATTCTGTAATTTTTCCTATGATAGTTTGATTTCCATACATATATGCATTCCAAATGAGTTGTGGGATATAAATAATCATCTGCTGAAATAGTTCATATGTTTTAAAGTTCTTTTTCATTTTGATTTCTCAACATAATTGTTGACAGACTCAATGATTTAAGTTATTCTATAACAGTCCTGACTGTTCCTTTGGGATAATGGTCATTCCATGAATGCCAAATGACTGATCCTCATGGAATGACCTTATTCTAACATGTATAATACATTCCTAACCTTTTTATGTGTAGAGAAGTGAATGGAAGTTGGTGATCACGATGTTATTATGTTGAAGGAACACTAAATTTAAGGCTAAGGTGTAGCAATAGGAGATCCGGCCAAAGGAGGACATCATTTTATATTATAATCCATCAAGGAATGTCCAATGGATGGTAAAGAAACCATTGTTGGGATGAAATAGTGTATGGAGGATCGACATTGAGTAGGCCCTAGTTTTGAGGGTTTTTAAAGAGTAATTTGGGGGTTTTGCATCTAGAGAGACCATAGGGTCAAATTGGTTGCATATTCCTTTAAATGAAGTCATTTTAAAACTTAGATGAAAGATCCAAGATTAGGGGTTGAGTATCCAATAGGGTTTATTTGTGAAAATGGGATAATTAGCCCTCAAAATTAGTCACAGTTGGGCAATAAGAGGATTTGGTCCAAAACACTTGCTATTGAGTTTTGGATATGTTATAAAGAAGCCAAATGGGTGTCTAAATCCAAAAAAAAATTGGAGTCATTTGGAATGTTTTGGAGGAAAGTTTGAAAAAAGTCATTGTTGACCTACAAGGGATTTAAGCCTTTAGGATAACGTTGGGAGTTTTCCTAAGAGTTGGGCATTTGGAACTTTGAAATTAGTTTGGTCTTGTTTGTTTGGGTGAGTATGGACCCCTAGAGTCATTGTGGGCCTTGGTGAGGCTAGAGCTCCTTAGTTGACATATTGGAGTCACACAGAGAATCAAGGAACATTGAGAGGTTACATATCTCTAACACATTGAATGAAAAATATTGGATCACAAGTTTGATAGCCCCACTTTCTCTACATCAAGTAGTATCAGATCAAAAAAGATACCTTTGGGAAAAGGACAAGATTTTATGTCATAAGAAGATTTGGATCCATTTGGAGAAGAGGCTCAAGAAATGCCTCCAAGGATGACTAATGTTGAGATTTCCAAGGTTGTGATGGTGAAAGCAGAGGAGAACAAGAATATGAAGGAAGAGATGTAAAAGATGAGAAGAGAGAATGATTATAATGACTAAGTTGGTTAAAGCCATTAAAGGGAATGATTATAAGGGGAAGTCATATATTCCTATGTATGATGGGAAGATGAATGAAGAAAAGTTGACTGACTGGTTAAGTGTAGTAGATTTTTTTTTTGATTGTGACGAAATGGAGGACCACAAAGTGAAGATTGCAAAGTCAAGGTTAAGAGGACATGGCTTACTTTGTGGGATTTCTTACAAGTATATAGATGGAAGAAGTTTCCTAAGATCACATCATGGAAGAGGATGATGGACAAGATGAGGGAGAAGTTCCTTCCAAGAGAATATAAGGTTCACTCGTATAAAAAGATGTATAATTTGAGGCAAAAGGACATGGATGTCTAAAGGTACACCGAGGAGTTTCACAAGTTAGATATCAGAGTTTCTCATGATGAAGAAGAGGAAGAGAAAGTAGTAAGGTACATGGGTGGACTAAGGTTCAAAATACAAGATGAACTTAGTCTTTCTACACCTAGTACGGTGGAGGAATGTTACTAGTTAGCCATTAGGGCTGAGGATAAGTTAAATAGGAAGCAAGAAAGGCAAGGAGGTGGAAGAGGCCAGACAAACAGGGGCAGGGGTGGAAAGAAAAATTAAAGCTAGGGTCAAAGTAGCAATGAAAAAGGAAAGGATCCTATGTTAGAGCCTATGGTGCAGATAGAGGCAACAACACCTTTAATGGAAAATGCTACAACTATGGAGAGGAAGGGAATCCTTTCTAAAAGTGTCCAAAGTAAGATACAAGGAAGTCTGATAGGAGAGTTGGGTTGGAACAAGACAAATGAGACATTGAGGAAGATAAAAAACAAGGGGGAGAAAGAAATATAGACGTGGCATATCCTAAAGTTGGGGAATGTGTCATGGTGAGAAATGGAGGCATAATGCAACAACAAAGAAGGCTAGAGATATCAATCTTCAAAACCAATTATTTGAGTAAGGGTAAGGTTTGTAAAATGATCATAGATAGAGGTTATTTTGATAACTTGGTTTCTTATGAAATAGATAACAAGTTGCATTTGGAGAATTTTGCACATCCTAAACCCTATAGAGCCTTATGGGTAAGTGATGAACAAAGCCTTGTGATTAGTGAGAAGGCTTATGTATAATTTTCAATTGGTGAGTATAGGGAGAGGGTACTATGTTATGTGGTGCCTATGACATGCTATCATATCATTTTAGGTAGGCCTTGGTAGTCAGAGAGGAGAACAATACATGATGGGTTCAAGAACACCTATCTAGTTCACAAGGATGATAAAATTTTCACCCTCATACCTTTGCAAGGTAGTAGTCCAAGAGATCCAAAAATTGTTTATTTTGGGAAGGAGTATGTTGACTTGTAGGGCCATGCAAGGAGTAGATCTATAGAAGAGGGTTCAGTGAACAAAGCATCCTTATTGGTGCTGAAAACTGATGAATATAATAGAGAAAGAAAAGTGACAGAATGGAAGAGTAAGGTGGTTCAAAGAGGAGTAGTAGTGGGCACACTTTGATGTCCTCTTGATTGACCAATGAAAGGTGATAAATTTCTATCCATGGAGGGTAGTGACATGGGTTTTTTGGAGCCTAAAATGTAGAAGAAGAAGTAGCACACCCAATCTGAAGATGATTGTCCCAAACAATAGTCAAGTAATCATATGCATATCATGGCTTCTTTTCATGTTTCTAAAAAATTTGTTGCAGGTTCCTGGAGAGGAGATGAATATTTTTTATTGCAATAGATGTCCAAGGGAAGAAAAAGTTGTAGAACTCCTTCAAGAAATCTAGGAGGTGTGAAGACAAGGCCCTTGAACTTTTTGGGGCAAAATTTCTTTTCTATAAGGGGTGTATGGTGCAGGGGAAAATAAGGGCATAAATTTAATAAAGACACCAAGGGAGTGTGATGGAGTCTCTCATGGGTCAAAGGAACTCAATTTGAATGTTTTAAAGCCTATAATGTCATTTGAGTATAATGATATAAACACAATTGTAAAATGTACTAATAGTCCTAATAGGACCATAGGACCTGATTATGGATTTAATGGGCCTAGGATTGGTCAAGTTGTTTGGATCCATAAAAGATCATTAGGGGAGTTTTAAAGTTAGATCTTTTATTAAAATAAAGACTTACAACTTTGAATATTCAAAATGTAATGAGTAGTTACAATTAGGTGGTAAATGGTGTTTAGTGTTTGTTTTGAGGTCTAATGAGTTCCAAGCGATTTGAATTGGTTTGGGAAGTTGTAAGACACCTTATATAGGCTGGTCAAGGCATAAGGATGACACAGTATGGATGAAATAACAAATGTATGGATTGTTGTGTTTTGGCACAATATAAGTAACTAAATTCTATAATTTCTCCTATGATAGTTTGATTTCCATAATTATATGCATTCGAAATGAGTTGTCGGATATAAATAATCATCTATTAAAATAGTGCATATGTTTTAAAGTTCTTTTTCATTTTGTTTTCTTAACATAACTATTGATAGACTGTTGAAAGAGCCAAGATCAGGGGTTGAGAATCTAATAGGGCTGCTTTATGAAAGTAGGTAATTAGCCCTCAAAATAAGTCACAATTGGGTAATAAGAGGATTTGGTCCAAAACACCTTCTACTAAGTTTTGGATATGTTATGAAGAATCCAAATGAGTGTCTAAATCCATAATTTTTTTTGGAGTCCTTTGGAAATTTTTGGTGGAAAGTCTAAAAAATAGTCATTGTAGACCTACAAGGGATTTAAACCTTTACGCTAGCATTGGGAGTCTTCCTAAGAGTTAGGAATTTTTTGAATTTTGGTAGTAGTTTGGTCTGGTTGGTTTGGGTGAGTAGGGACCCCTAGACTCATTGTAGGCCATGATGAGGGTGGAGCTCCTTAGTTGACATATTGGAGTCACAAGGAGAATCAAGAAATATTGAGAGGTTACATACGTCTAATGCATTGGTTGACAAATATTGGATCAAAAGTTTGTTAGCCCCACTTGCTCTACATCACTTGTTATTTACTTTTTATGTCAAGTTGACTAACCCCAATTTGGTTGCTTTTCATTGCCACTTAAGTTTATAGCTTGGTATACCATGATCCTGCACATACCCCCTATACTGCCTATTTTCCAAATATGTTATAATTTAAACACATAATCTATGTATCTATCCAATCATTATTATTTTTTGTTGATCTAGGGTACGTACAAAAAGTTGGGTGCCAATTCCGCGGAAGTTCGCGGCTTGAAAATTTGCGCTGCTTGAAATGGGCACCTATTTTTTAAAAATGGGTGCTCGTTTTAGGCTCAAACATCTGATCTAAAATTCAAAAAATGGGTACTCGTTTTTCCAGAAATGGGCACCTGTTTGTTGAAAAATGGGTACCCGTTTCTAAAAAAAATTTTAAATTTTTTTTTAATTTAAAATGTTTTTTTAAACACATTTTTTTAAATTTATGAAACGGGTGCCTGTTTTTTGAATTTAAATAACAGGTGCCCGTTTCTTAAAATATGCATGCGGGAGTTTTCACTCTACCTCAATTTTTGGTTTGGGATAGGTTTGGTGAGACCAAGGCTATGTCTTAGCCTCCAAAATTTTGGTTAAGGCATTGGAATAAAAATTTTAAGGCTTACCATAATTTTTTGAAGCCCTTCTTGATCGATTTTTTTGACAAAACAAAACCCATTAAAGATCTCACTATCACGATTCTAAAAATATAAATTTCATAATAATATGGTTATTTTTACTATTTTTACATTATTTATTAGTTGATAGTGGTACATAAACGTAAAATAGTGAGACTCACTAAAACTTTAATAACTTTTTAATTTTTAAGTATTTTTAAAAATAAATTATATGTCATCAATCTAGATTCAATTCTTTTGAATTTTTTAAAAAAAGAATTTTTGAAAAAAAGAAAAATTATATTAAATTATGGTGGCCGTACATGAGAGGTTTGAAAAATAAGCTTTATTGTTAATTAAAAATTAATAAAAAATAATTTACAAAACAAAAAAATAAGAAAAAATATTCTCATCAATAGTCTATGTCTTAGGTATCCTCCCTAAAAAGGATTTAAAAAAATTCATTTATTTGTGTCAAAATATGGTGGTCGTACACGGATGTGGTATGGTCCTGAAACAGGCATTTTGAAAAAGTGGTTTTCAAATATGCCTATCAAAATATAATTTATACCATGTGGGTATTAAAATAAATTATATATTTGAAAAGTAGACTCCAAGTACTACAATTTCTATTAGTGAATTTTTCTGAGATTCAATCTCTAAGTGCCTCAAATTTTGAGATCAATTCAGATAAATTTTGAAAAATAGGAAAAACACTTCCACTTTTTGCAAAAAATTGGCACCCAACTTCTTGCAGCCACCCTCTACATTATATTCTAGCAATTATAGATTGAGTACCTCTTACACTCACCCGATCTATATACCATACATAGCTCTCTAAGTGGTGGTTACACCATATGAAATAAACAAGTGTTGTTACACACGGTTGGATCCTCCACACAATACTGCTAATGTATGACATCTTGACCATGGAGGTGAGATAGAGAAGTCAACCTATGCATAGAAGGGAGTCACCATATGGAGAAGGCTTGGGATGGTATGCAAGGCCGTATGACCATCCTCTGCGACAAACCAAAGTTTTGCCTCAGTACCATACAAGCAAGGAAGTTAAGCTATCAGGTAAAAAGGACAAGAGGACCATATGAAAGAGTGTTTGAGTTTTACATGTATAACATAGCACCGTACATTGAAATTTTTGGGTTGTATAGCTGCCACATTAGACCAAACATGAGGAATTTGGCAAGGGAGGAAGTGTTTCAAGGGTACCATATGGCTGAGATTGTCATTAGGTACATCACACTCTCCCTCTTCTCCACTAAGATTTTTGTTAGGTACATCTCTCTCTCTCTCTCTCTCTCTCTCTCTCACACACACACACACACACACACACACACACACATTTAGTGTATTCTCTATAGGGTGCACACCCTACATAAAATATAGAAAGTAAAATATCACACCAAATGCAATAAACATTTCACATTTATAGGGTGTGCGCCCTATAAGGAATGCACCAAGCTTAAGACTTGGACTTGCCTTGGGCATTCAACCCAAAGGCTTGGAGGATTCAAATAGGTCTTAGACATGTGTTCTAGTAGACATACAAAAAAATCACATTTTTTGTGTGTGCTCCCCATTAGGTTTGCACGTGGTAAGGCAAAGACAAAATTAGAAGACATGATGTTCTAGATGTCTCTTTTAGCTATCTAACCATATAATTTATTTTGAATTATAATTATGTTAATATTTTCATCTCTAATTTAATGTATAAGTGTTATCACTGAATTTTTGTTTAATTATCTCAGGCTCTAATTTTCCCAAAATCACCCCATAATCTTTAAAGGTGTGTTTCACTCAAAGTTTCATTTCCTTACATATACACCTAGTCGGTTGAACTTGAACCTTGAACTGCTATAGTTCAAGATTCAAGGTTCAATAAAATCCTTTGGTATGATTGTCCCTCTTTGTTTGCAAGCTTAGAAACATGTATTCTTTGCAGCATGCACTTGTCCATGAATTGTGAAATTTGAACTTTCACAGTTCAAGATTCAAAGTTCAACGAACGTTATCCTTTTACAAGCGGCTTTTCTTTTGTTTGCCGATCTTCCTTGTCGCTATTTGTTTTTTCTTTATTTAATTAAATCATGCCAAAGGGTAGTCCTTTTTCCTTCTTGTTAAACTTGAACAGTGAACTCTTGTAGTTCAAGGTTTGAGGTTCAACATGTGTTTGTAATTTGCAAAAGTGAAAAGTGGTGATTTTACGTAAAGGACAGCTGGCAGTCGACTATGAGATCCGCACATGGCATGGATATCATAATTAATAGAAATGAAACTTAAGTGTCATTTATCTCTTGTGAAAGAATAGTAATCAATGTTTAAAGTGGTGTGAATCCCTTGTAATCATTAATTAAACATCATGAGACATTATTCACCATTTATTGTGAATATCCCATGATTTGTGAACTGTTTTATGATAAATTGAAGAGCCTAGCCATTTTTTTTCATAGTGGTAGAGATATCTCAGGCGACTGGCGTGGAAGAAGGTATCTTTCCCTCCTCTCAGAGCTTAGTGCATCGCATAAGAAAGAAGGTGATTCTCTCTTTTGGCCTCCTTGTTTTAGTTAAAGCTAATTACTTTGTCAAATTCAAACTCCTTTAAAGCTACTGTGTCTCCTTGTTCATTCCTAGTTTGTGAGTCCAAAATGAAGAACCCAGTCCCAAATTTTGGAAATAATTCTCCTTTAATTTTCTCTCTACCTGATTGTGAAGATACCCTAATCAAAACTGGACCCTTAGAGGAAATTATAAGCTCAGTCAAAGAGCCCATCCCAGGTTCCATGCTGGAAAAAGCTATTCAAAGTGGTTTGACTGATGCAACCACTTTCCCTTTAGTGGCCCCTTATCAAGATCTAGTTCTCAAGTGTGCAAGAAGATATTATTTTGAGGAGAAGTGTATTTAAAAGGTTGATAGGAATCTGCTGGTATATATAAATAGAGATGTCATCTTGAAGGCAATAGGAATCCTAGAAAGAGACCCATATGAAGGGTGGAATATTCACTCATCCCAGTCAGTTTTTGCCACCAAGAGACAAATCTAAAAGAATGAGATAGCTCAGTACTAGTTGGTAAAAGCCCAAAAAGGAGGTTCCAGGATCCCAAAACTGCTCACCGTAGATCATTTTATACCTTAGGTAGCTAAACTGGTTAATTTGCTTAATAGAATAAAAGGAAACTAGCATGCATATTATTGGCACAACTAGATGTATTTCTATATCTAGGAAACTCTTGGAGGGGAAAAATATATTGATTGGGCTGAAACCATTGTCGATGAAATCAATCATCAGTTAGCAAACTTCCCTACTGGAAGTAGCTTTCACATGTCTTCCTACCTATTTTACATCCTAGCCTATACCAGAGAGTGGAAGGGTCTATTTCATGAGCAGCCCCTCCCAAATATGAAGGTCTATGATTACTACCCTCACTTGCAGAAGGAATATCATGTTGACAACTTTCCAAAATTGAATGGGGTGTTCTTTGGGAGATTAACCTATGAACTTCAAGGGAATAATGAGCGAAGAATGTCTGAAGAAGCTATAACCTTTGTCAATACTTATGGAAGTTTCTTCATCCAGTTCAAAAGGTTCACATATCTCAAAATTGGTGGTTTTGAAGGGTAACCATTCAAGTTTCCCAGATATGCTTTTGATAGCTTGATGATTGCAAAATTGGATCCTCAACTGGCATATGTTCATAAAGGAGTTAAGGAAAGGTAGGGTAGAGATAAGTCCAAGTTTAAAGTTGAGTTAGGGTATTATACTTGTAAAACCTCTTTAGATGCCCTAAATCTAGAGCATGAATTAAGGAAGCTTAATCTAAAGACATTTGAACTTATAAAGGAATTTGATAGTAGAGGATATGTTGCTCAAAATTTTAATTTACCTTCTGACTTTCAACATATTCCCAAATAGAGGATTATTGGGAGGGTTGTGCTGATGATTTTGAAGTAAGAAGAAGAACATGGTCAAGGTTTACTTTAGGGAAGATTGTTACCCTAAATATTTAGATTGATATCACAATAGTATATGAGGATGATGATGCTGAGGTAATTGATGATTAGTTTGAAGCATAATAATCAAGACCCTCACTATGATTAAAAGAACCGAGAAATGGGTCACGAGCAAGCAGCCTCCCCCTCCAAGGAGACACAATACAAGGAGGAAAATACATAGTGATGCAGTAACCAAGCCTGATGATTTTGCTAACAAGAATGCTTCTTTTATAGGTACATCCAAAGCTAAAAATAATAGAAATTCTAAAGTTGTCCCTATGAAACAAGCCTCTCCTCACTCTTCACCAACAATAACAACCTCGAGAAACAAAGAAAGGAAAGTGATAATCTGATTGCCATCAAGGAGGTGATTAATCTTGATCTAATGGATATGCATATGTCAAAGAACGCTAATCTAGATAACCTGGGTGAAGATACATCAACTCCAAAGGGCAATTAGCAAGATTATGGAAACCCCTCAATAGATGTGGTGAATGATACCTTTCAAACTCCTCCTCCCACTCTTAGCTGGCTAGAAAACTCTATCAGTAAGAAGTGCAATGTTCTACCAATAACTCTTCCAATTGAAGACATGGTCAGTAAATGCCTGGGAGCTTCTGTAAAACCTAAAAGGATCAGGATGGACTCAATGATAGAGGTTGATGAAAAAAATGGGCGATGGACAACAAAACACACATTACCAAAGTCTGACAAAAATGTTTCTGAAGCCTCTATTGAAGATTTTATTATTGAGAAGATAGACTTGGGAGTTGCAAGTAGGGAAGCAGATGCAAAGCATCTTCAATCTTCCACATAGAAAATATTGCATAGGACTTTCATAGATCAAAGAGATAAGAAGGAGTTGAAGGCTACCATACAAAGGCTAGCAGAATTCATCCAGGCTGTTCAAGAGCCTAGTCCACTTCCACTAACTTAGGTACCTCATACATTCGATCCTCACTCATCAGAAGTCTACAAAACCCTAGACCAAATTCAAAGGAATAAACTAGTAGTGGAGGTTTTTAATTAATGGGTTGTAGGGATGATTCAATAGGGAAGTAATTATATTAATCAGTTGATTGAAGCTCATGGGGTTGTGACTAAAACCATCTCGGAGATGTTAATTGAATTAATAGAATGGAGAAAGGAGAGGAAGAAATGGATGGGTATAGCTGGTCTGTTGTCAGAAATTGACCATTATGGAGTGCCTAAGTTCCTTATGGAAAAACCAGTTCCCATCCTATATGAGGAAGTTCTTTATGTCTGTGAAAAGTATTGAATGGTGAAATTCAATCATTAAAGATGGGTGTGAAGGGGTGACCCGCTTGTTTAATGATCTTAAAGGTCTGATAGAGACAATGCAAAAAGACCTTAAGTCCTGAATATCATTCTAATGGACGAGGAAACCCAAGATATTAAAAAGGCAAAGAAAATGACTCAGGAATTTGAAGTAGGTGTAGTAGTGATCAGAGATAGTAAAGAGCTTACAACTGAAGATCTTACTTCTATAGCTAATACTGAGGCTATGTTAGTCATTTGTGTAAATCATGTGGAGTCTCAAAGATCAAGGTTGAGTCAGATATGCAAAGATAAGAAAGTTCTCAGACAGAGAATCACTCTCATCAGCCTACCATATCATGCCACAATCATCAACACATCACTTTCTCATGAAGTGTGGAGGCAGGCATGTGCATTTGGGTCTACTCAAAATTGAACCAAAGGCATCCAACTCAGCCACGACCGACGATCATGCTCCACTTATTTTGGGTTTTTGTTTTTCAATTTTCCAATATTTTCTATTTTTAGCATATTTTGGTTATCTTAAGCAGTTTCGAGCTGAAACTCTGGGAGTTTTGATAAACATTATTATTTTTGATAAATTGTAACCAATGGCTATATAAAGCCAAGAAAAAACTATTGAAAGGGGAAGCTAGTAGTTTGTTTTCTTAATAGTAGAATAGTTTAAGTTTAATAGTTTGTTGAAAGACTTGAATTAATGTTTTTGAGTCAGTGAATGAAAAATAATTATTGATATAAATCTTTTGGTTTATATTTTTGGCTGGAGCTCTTTTGGGATATCTTACATTGAGCATAATTTCTTGGGTGAATGTCTTTATTTTTCTTTGAATTCTAGTTAAAGTTGTGCCTTAGATTAGTGTAGTGTTTGCTTATTGAAGTCTATGAGCTTCAGATCTATTAGTTGCTTCCAATTTCCAGTAATTATGTCATATTAATGAAAGTTACTATTTATGCCTTATCAACTTTCTAGTCAAAAGTTTAATGATTACAGAAATGCATTATTCTTTTTCATAAAAAAATGATTGAAAATTTTACTGGGAGCTATATCATAATTCAAAGGGTTAAATAGTTCATGTTTAATCTACTTGTTAGTAAAGATTTAATGTTTCTTGGTGGGTTATAGAGTATAGAAATAAATTTGAAAAAGAGATAAATTCATTTACTAACAGTTTTTGGTGACTCTACTAGGGAGCTAAACTAATAAACCAGTGTCTTTGCTTGGTTTAATGTGTAAGCACGGTGTCACCTACTGATGTAATACTTGGTCAAGCTAATGTTCCCCTAGTCCTACAACCTGGTCTGCACTTTCATGACACTCAAGATGATATTATTGGAGATCTAAATAACTTGTCTTGGAAAGTAAAAACAAGTAAAAAATAGTATCAACAAGTTCAATTGGTGTTAGAAGAAGAGGAAGAGATTGGTGAATTGTTGAGGGGTCTCCCCGTAGCTCAGGAAGCTGCAGTAGTTGATAGAGAAATTAAAAGACCACAAAACTACCAAGCTAGAGTCCAAACCTTACACCAGGTCTCAACGAGAGGCGGGTATTTTTGACAGTATTTTTGAAGAATTGAGAAATCTTGAAACCACAAGAGTCCACCGCTCAAAGAAAAAGTCCCAAAGAAGACCTTCTTCTCCTCCTAAAGAATCTTTCCGTTCATCTACTAAAACCTATGATTGGCAATCCTTGACTTTATCAGGGATTCAAGCCCCTCCTCTTTTAACTATCTTTCCAATGGCTATCATGGCTCAACCATGGGGTAATGCAGTAGGCCCTTTAGTTCTAACTGCTCACCATGCTCTTCCTAAAGGAGCCAAAGATGTTCTTCCAAGGTTCTAATCTAGGGATGGAAAAGTAGTTGTAGAAGAGCATTTCAATTCTTTTAATGTAGCCACTGGCACTTTAGTGGTGCAAACTAAAGATGTAGTAGTTAGACTCTTTGTTCAAACCCTCACAGAAGGAGCATCAGAGTGGTTTGGTCATCTTCCTATGGGATCCATAACTGATTGGAATTCCATGAAAAATGCATTTGAAGGCTGTTTCAAAAGCATAGATGATGAGCATTCTCTGTTAGCACAACTTACACAGATGAAAAAGGAGATCAATGAGCCTATGAGAGATTATGTAGCCTAGTATAACAAAGTCATTCATAGGATTCCTACTGCAAAAAGGCCCACCCTTGAAAACCAGCAATGTTTTTTTGTAAAGTCTATGCCCTCGGACATCGGTTTTCATCTTCAAAGGAATAGACTAGTAAACTTGGCAACTGCTCAAAGCCAAGCTACTGAGCTAGAAGATGATTTTATCACCACAGGGAAGTGCAGAAAAGATGTCTAAGTACCCAATGCACAAAATACATCTTCTTCTGATCCTATGCTGCAAACATTAGTAAATGATGTGATTACCCTCAAGAGGTAGCTTCCTAAAAGTAATACCAATCCTCCTCCTTTGTATCGAGATATTCCTAGAGGAATGCTTGAACAAGCTAGACCTAGTCATCAATCTCAAAATTATCTCCCACCTGATAAGAATTTACTTGAAGCTCCTCTTTAAAGAGCTAATATGTGTACGTTCCACCTTATAGATGATCATGATGGTACCTCCTATCCAGAAATGATCCGATCAATGAAGATGCATGTGAAACAAGAATTGACAGAAGAATCACTTGATGATGTAGTGAGTCCTCAATTTTCTAGTGGCTCTGAAAATTATTACATAGAATACTAGTCTGACTCTAAGCGAGGAGGAAGTATTCTAGCAACTTTACAGGACCCTGCATGCATTGTGTTAACCAAAAGTTACCGCAATTCACAAGCCAATGACACGCCATGAACATCACAATGGTGGGATAAAGGTAAAGACTTTTTGCAAAAATCATCAACTTTTAAAAGTCCTATTTCTAAATAAGATGAATCATTGAATAAAAATAATTGTAGTAGTTCTTTTGATATTGTTGATTTTTGTGAAAGTTCTAAGATTCAAGTTTCCCCTGCTGAATATCTTAGAATGAATCCAAAAGAGTTGGAAAGACTTGTGAAATATGTTAAATCAATTCAGCAGATCATCCAATCAATGAAACTACTAATGCAGCTTTCTCAAAACAAGCCTCTATAGAAACTCAAGCTACCAAAGAAAAGAATCCTCCATAAGAAAAGAGTCCTCCTATAGGATAAAAACCAGAGCCTTTTTATTTGTCCTTGTTTATTCATGGCTTTAAGTTGAACAATTGTATTATAGATTTAGGGGCATCTGATAATATCATGCCTGCTTCAATAGCCAAAGCTCTGGATCTTCCCCTCACTGTGACCTTTGGTCAATGCTACACCCTAGATGAAAAAAAATTCCCCTTAGTTGGACAAATCAAGGATGCTCAAGTAGCCCTTGCAACATACCCTACTAAAAAGATTAAACTAACTATACTTGTAGCTGATATTCTAGCAAGCTATGGTATGCTTCTAAGAAGGACTTTCTGTCGAGTCTTGGAGGAGAGATCAAACTTGACTGGTCTCAAGAAATTATTCTAGTGGGAGATAAAAGGATTGTCCTACAACCAAAGGAAAAATTAAAATACACGGTATTCCCATCTGAAGATCCCAAGTCTCAGATACTCAACAAGGAATCTGAGTTTTGAAATTATATGATCTCATCCACACCAGACATGAATGAAGAAGTGACAACTGATAAGTCTAATGGCCTTTGGACTTTGGAGTTTGATGGCAGTTGTGCCTCTGTTGGTTTTGGAGCAGGGGTTGTATTGATATAACCAGAAGGATACCTTTTTCCATGGGCTTTTAAGCTGGATTTTGATAATATGAACAACACTGCCGAATATGAGTCTCTTTTTCTTGGTATTGAAGAGGCAAAGAAAATGGGTATCAAGGTACTCTGAGCCAAAGGAGATGTAGAACCTACTGTGAGACAAGTAAGAGGAATGTATTCAGCAAAAAATGAAAGACTCAAACACTATAGAAATTGTGTTTAGGATGAGATTGAAGAGTTTGAAGCTTTCTCCATAGAAGCTGTTCCCAGAGAACTAAATAGCAGAATGGATTCCCTAGCAGTTTCTTCTTCCCTGCTATTGCCACATTTAGATTTTAAGAAAATTTCCTACAAAATTGAAATGGTGTACAAACCAAAAGTTCTAAATAATATTGAGCATTGGCAGGTCTTTCAAGATGATAAACAAATTGATAAATTCTTGCAGTTGGCAGAAGTTTTTAGTACTACCTTCTTTGAAGGATCTTTATCGACCTGTGATGAGTTTTTCCCAGATGGTGTAATAGATGAAGGGATCTTTCAATTAAAAGGGAATCATATTCCTAAAGGGCTCATCTCTCTTGAGAGCAAATTTGACAGATATGATGCTCTGAAATCTCCTCCACCACCTCAAGAAGTCACAAATCAAGATGACTATGAGAAGGTAAACATAGGGGAGGAAGATGAACATAGATGCATAAACCTCAGAAAATGTTGCACTTCAGATGAGAAGCAGAGATTTGTCAATTTTCTAAAGGAATATTGGGATACCTTTGCTTGGTCCTACCATGATTTAAAAAACTTCATAGGTGGAAAATTATAGCACCAGATTCCTCTCAAATCGGGTACTTCACCTTTTAGGTAGAAATTAAGAAACTATAACCCAAAATTTTCTGAGACAATTTAGAAAGAGGTAGAAAAAATCCTATAGGCCCATATCATTTATCCTATTCATCATTCTACTTGGATTGCAAATATAGTTCCTGTCAGAAAGAAAAATGGCAAGATAAGAAACTACGTAGATTTTAGGAACTTGAACCAGTGTAGCCTAAAGGATAACTATGGACTCCCTGTCATGGACCATATTCTATAGACTGTTGCAGGTTCAGAGATGATGTCAATGCTAGATGATTTATTCAACATAAAACAAATTTTACCACCCTGTGGGGCACATATGCTTATAATAGAATGCCTTTTGGCTTGCTTAATGCAGGTGTCACTTTCCAATGTGCAATGAATTCTTCTTTTAGCCATCTGCTTAATAAGGTAATAGTTTTTTATCTTGATGATCTAACTATGTTTTCCAAGAGGTGTAGAAACCATCTAAGGGATTTAAGATCAATTCTATAGAGATGCAGGGAACATGGTATTTCATTAAATCTAAAAAAGTCTGTCTTCGCAGTCACAGAGGGTAAATTATTGGGCCACATCATGTCAAAAGAAGGGATCAAGATTGATCTAGAAAGAGTTAAAGCAGTCCAACAGCTTGGTTTTCCTTCGAATAGGATTGGTGTTAAGTCTTTCTTTGGGCAAACTAATTTCCTCAGAAGGTTTGTTCTAGACTTTGCGGAAACAACTAAGCATATGGTGAGCCTCTTGAGTGAGAAGAACCCATTTAAATGGAGCAAAGAGGCTATCAAAGAATTTGATAACATCAAGAAAGCTATAGCAGATGCTCCCACTTTAATAAATCCAGATTACAAGATAGACTTCATAATACACTTTTATGCCTCAGAACATACAGTGTCTAGAATATTGTTGCAAAGGAATGATAAAGGTGAATAGGTGCCTATTGCTTTCATGAGTATACCTCTCAAAATGCATGAGTTAAATTATCCATTGGTCAAGAAGTAAGCATATGCGGTGGTAAAAGTGGTGAAGGCTTTCAGGTTCTACATTCTACATTCTCACTCAATTCTTTTTGTTCCTACCTCTGCTATCAAAGACGTCCTAACTCAACAAGAGATAGGGATGAACAATCAAGCCACGTGGATCTCTAGGATTCAGGAATTTGACCTAGAAATTTGTCCTACCAAGCTGGTTTGAGGTAAAATGTTATGTAAACTTATGTCTAAGCAGGACCCTGATAGTAGTATGCCCTCAATTCTTTTTGTCAGCCTTCGTGATTCTTCATTTTTGAATGTAGCATTTTACCTTACTTATGGAGACTATCCCCCTCATCTAAACCCAAAAGAAAGAAGAAATCTCAACTTAAAGGTTGCGAAGTATGTTATTGTGGATGACATACTATATAAAAAGGGTTTGGATGGAGATTTCTTGAGGTGTGTTGACAAAGAACAACAAGAGAGATTACTCAGGAAGTTTCATAGTGAGGCATGTGGTGGTCATTTCTCTTCCATAGTAACTTCTTTTAAAATTATTAGGAATTGTTATTACTGGCCAGGAATGGGTGGTGATGCTTATAAGTGGGTTGCAAATTGTGAAAAATGTAAATTATTCAGTGGAAAGCCACAGTTGGCAGCTCTCCCATTGCGGCCGATGGTCATAGAAGAACCTTTTGAGTAATGGGTGTTAGAATTCATCGGACCAATCAACCCTCCTTCAAGTGCTGGACACACCCACATTCTCACTACAGTAGACTATTTCATGAAATGGGTAGAGGTAGTCCCTGTTAAGAAGACCACATCTGAAGTGGTGTGTGAGTTCCTAAAGAATTACATTTTGGTCAGGTTTGGCATTCCAACCAAGTTGGTTACAGACAATGCTAAAAATTTCTCTTCTCATGAGTTGAAATTATTTTTCTATGACCACATCATCTACCTATCCCATGCATCTAACTATTATCCACAGGGAAATGGACAGGCGGAATCAAGTAATAAGAACTTGATCAGGATAATGAGGAACCTAGTATGTGACAATGCTAAGGATTGGCATAAGAAACTGTTTGAAGCTTTCTGGGCCGATCGAACTTCTCCAAAAAGAGAAATTGGCATGTCACCCTTTGAATTGATTTATGGTGTTGAAGCCCATCTTTCACTACCACTAGAACTAGCTACTGTGAAACTACAAAAAACAATTGAAGATCAGGTTTACCAAGATGCCCTTGAGAAACAGATTTTGTATCTCAACAAAATACAAGAGGAAAGAGAAGAAATGGTAATTCAAATAGCCACACACCAAGCTTGAGTCAAGAAAAATTTTAATTAGAAGGCCAGGCCTAGGAATTTTATGGAGGGTGATCAAGTACTATTATGGGACAAAAGATGGGAACCTAAAGGTGCCCATGGAAAATTCAAATCACTTTGGAAGGGCTCGTTCATCATCAACAAAGCATTGGGAGGTAATTCCTTCAGATTGGAGCATTTGGATGGTACTATTTTACCCTTCACCTTTAATGGTTAGGACCTCAAGTTGTATAAGCTTTGAGCAGGTTAATCCTATTTTTTGTACATATCTTTTTGTTGTGTTGTTGTGTTGTTTTTTCCTTTTTGCTTGTTGCCTTTCCCTTTCTTTTCTAAGCTTTTCTTGGTCTACAAAACCAAATCTATAGGTTCATCCCTCACCTTCAAGAGGTCTCATCCCCATTCGGAGCCATTGTTATCATTGGACTTTTGCTTAATTATCTCAAGCTCTAATTTTCCCAAAATCACCCCATAATCTTTCAAGGTGTGTTTCACTCGAAGTTTCATTTCCTTAAATATACACCTTGTTGGTTGAACTTGAACCTTGAACTCCCGTAGTTCAAGATTCAAGGTTCAATAACATCCTTTGGTATGATTGTCCCTCTTTGTTTGCAAGCTTAGTGGCATGTTGTCTTTGCAGCACGCACTTGTCCAATGAATTGTGAACTTTGAACTTTCGTAGTTCAAGATTCAAAGTTTAACAGACGTTATCCTTTTCCAAGCGGCTTTTCCTTTGTTTTCTGATCTTCCTTGTCGCTATTTTTTTTTTCTTTATTTAATTAAATCATTCCAAAGGGTAGTCTTTCTGCCTTCTTGTTGAACCTTAACTGTGAACTCTTGTAGTTCAAGGTTCAAGGTTCAACATGTGTTTGTAATTTGCAAAAGTGAAAAGTGGTGATTTGACATAAAGGATAGCTGGCAGTCAACTAAGAGATCCGCGTGTGGTGTGGATATCATAATTAATAGAAATGATAGTTAAGTGTCATTTCACTCTGGGGAAAGTATAGTAATCAATGTTTAAATGGTGCGAATCCCCTCTGATCATTAATTAAACCTCATGAGACATTATTCACCATTTATTACGAATCTCCCATGATTTGTGAACTATTTTATGATAAATTGAAGAGCCTAGCCATTTTTGTTCATAGTGGCAGAGATATCTCAGGTGACTAGACCAAAAGAAGGTATCTTTCCCTACTCTCAGAGCTTAGTGTGTCACATAAGAAAGAAGGTGAGTCTCTCTTTTGGCCTCCTTGTTTTAGTTAAATCTCATTACTTTGTCAAATTTAAACTCCTTCAAGGCTACTATGTCTCCTTGTTCATTCCTAATTTGTGAGTCCAAAATGAAGAACCCAGTCCCAAATTTTGGAAATACTTCTCCTTTAATTTTCTCTCTACCTGATTGCAAAGATACCCTGATCAAAACTAGATCCTTAGGGGAAATTATAAGCTGAGTCAAAGATCACATCCTAGGTTTCATATTGGAAAAAGGTATTCAAAGTGGTTTGACTGATGTAGCCACTTTCCCTTTAGTGGTCCCCTATCGAGAGCTAGTTCTTGAGTGTGCAAGAAGATATAGTTTTGAGGAGAAGTGTATTAAAAAGGTTGACAGGAGTCCATTGGTATAAATAAATAGAGATGTCCTCTTGAAGGAAATAGGAATCCTTGAAAGAGACCCATATGAAGGGTGGAATATTCCCTCTTCCTAGTCAATTTTTTCCACCAAGAGACAAATCTACAAGAATGAGATAGCTTAGTAACGGTTCTTGAAAGCCCAAAAAGGAGGATACAGGCTCCCAAAACTGCTCACCGTAGATCATTTCAAGCCTGAGGTAGCTGAACTGGTTATTTTTCTCAATAGAATAAAAGGAAACCAACATGCATATTATTGGCATGACTGGATGTATTTCTATATCCAGGTCACTCTTGGAGGGGAAAAATATATTGACTGGGCTGAAACCATTACCATTGAACTCAATCATCAGTTAGCAAACTTCCCTGTTAGTAGTAGCTATCACATGTCTTCCTACCTATTTTACATCCTAGCCTATACCAGAGAGTGGAAGGGTCTATTTCATGAGAAACCCCTCCCAAATATGAAGGTCTATGATTACTACCCTCACCTGTAGAAGTAATATCATGTTGACAACTTTCCAAAATTGAATGGGGTGTTCTTTGGGAGATTAACCTATGAACTTCAAGGGAATACTAAGTGGAGAATGTCTAAAGAAGTTATAACCTTTGTCAATAATTATGGAAGTTTATTCATCAAGTTTAGAAGGTTCACATATCTCAGAATTGGTGGTTTTGAAGGGGAACCATTCAAGTTGCCCAGATATACTTTTGATAGCTTGATTATTATAGAAGTGGCTCATCAAATGCAATATGTTCATAAAGGAGTTAAGGAAAGGAAGGGTAGAGGTAAGTCCATCTTTCCAGTTCAGGTAGGGTATTATAACTGTAAAACATCTTTGGATGCCCTAAATATAGAGCATGAATTAAGGAAGCTTAATCTAAAGACATTTGAACTCAGAAATGACTTTGATAGTAGAGGATATGTTGCTCAACATTTTAATTTACCTTCCAAGTTTCAATATATTCCCCAAATAGAGGATTATTTGGAGGGCTGTGCTAATGATTTTGAAGTAAGAAGAACCAGGTCAAGGTTTACTTTAGGATAGATTGTTACCCTAAATATTCAGATTGATATCACAGCAGTACATGAGGACAATGATGCAAAGGTAATTGATGATCAGTTTGAAGCCAAAGTTAGGGGTATGCCACTACCTGAAATAGGCTGGAGTATTGATGAGAGGGAGAGCATCATAATAAAGACCCTCAGTGTGATTAAAAGAACCAAGAAATGGGTCAAGAGCAAGTAGCATCCCCCTCCAAGGAGACACAATACAAGGAGGAAAACACATAGTGATGCAGTAACCAGGCCTATTGATTTTGCTAACAAAAATGCTTCTCTTGTAGGTACATCTAAAGCTAAAAATAAGAGAAATTCTAAAGCTATCCCTGTCAAACAAGCCTCTCCTCACTCTTCACTAGCAATAAGAACCTCTAGAAACAAAGCAAGTAAGGAAAGTGATAAGTTGATTGACGATAAGGAGGTGATTGATCTTGATTTGATGGATATGCATATGTCAAAGTAGGCTGATCTAGATAACCTGGGTGAAGATACATCGATTCCAAAGGGAAATCAACAAGATTCTAGAAACCCCTCAATAGATGTGGTGAGTGATACCTTTCAAACTCCTCCTCCCACTCTTAGTTGGCTAGAAAACTCTATTAGTAAGAAGCAAAATGTTCTACCAGTAACTCTTCTGGTTGAAGACATGGTCAGTAAATGCCTGGGAGCTTCTGTCAAATGTAAAAGGATCAGGATGGAATCAATGATAGAGGTTGATGAAAAAATTGGGCGATGGACAACAGAATGCGCATTACCAAAGTTTGACAACAATGTTTTTGAAGCCTCTGTTGAAGATTTTATTATTGAGAAGATAGACTTGGGAGTTGCAAGAAGGGTAGCAGATGCAAAGCATCTTGAATTTTCCACATCAAAAATATCGCATAGGACTTTCAAAGAGGAAAGAGATAAGAAGGAGTTGAAGGCTACCATACAGAGGCTAGCAGAATTCATCCAGGTTGTTCAATAGCCTACTCCACTTCCACTGACCTAGGTACCTCATACATTCAATCCTCACTCACCAGAAGTCCATAAAACCCTAGACTAAATTCAAAGGAATAAACTAGCAGTGGAGGTTTTCAATAAATGGGTTACAGGGATGATTCAACATGGAAGTGACTATATTACTCAGGTGATTGAAGCTCATGGGGTTGTGACTAAAACCATCTCAGAGATGTTAATTGAATTATCTGAATGGAGAAAGGAGAGGAAGAAATGTATGGGTATAGCTGATCAGTTGTTAGAAATTGACCATTATGGAGTGTCCAAGTTCCTTATGGAAAAACCAGTTCCTGGCCTGAATGAGGAAGTTCTTTATGTCTCTGTGAAAAGTATTGAATGGAGGAATTCAATCATTAAAGATGGGTGTGAAGGAGCAACCCACTTGCTTAATGACCTTAAAGGTCTGATAGATACAATGGAAAAAGACCTTAAGTGCCCGAATATCATTCTAATGGATGAGGGAACCCAAGATATTAAAAAGGAAGAGAAAATGACTTAGGAATTTGAAGCAGGTGTAGCAGTGATCAAAGATAGTAAAGAGCTTACAACTGAAGATCTTACTTCTATAGCTAATACTGAGGCTATGTTAGTCATTTGTGTAGATCACCTAGAGTCTCACAGATCAAGGTTGAGTCAGATATGCAAAGATAAGAAAGTTCTCGAATAGAGAATCACTCTCATCAGCCTACCATATCATGCCACTGTCATCAGCACATCACTTGCTCATGAAGAGTGGAGGCAGGCACGTGCATCTGGGTCTTCTCAAAACTAAACCAAAGGCGTCCAACTCAACCACGACCGATGATCATGCTCTAGTTATTTAGGGTTGTTATTTTTTCAATTTTCCAATATTTTCCATTTTTAGCATATTTTGGTTATCTTAAGCAGTTCCAAGCCAAAACTCTAGGAGTTTTGATAAACATTATTAGTTTTGATAAATTGTAACCGATGGCTATATAAAGCCAGGAAAAAATTGTTGAAAGGGGAGTTAGTAGTTTGTTTTCTTAATAGTAGAACAATTTAAGTTTAATAGTTTGTTGAAAGACTTAAATTAAGGTTTCTAAATTAGTGAATGAAAAAGACTTATTGATATAAATCTGTTGGTTTATATTTGTGGGTGGATCTCTGTTGGGATATCTTACATGAGCAAAATTTATTGGTTGAATGTCTTTATTTTTCTTTGCATTCTAGTTAAAGTTGTGCCTTAGATTAGTGTAGTGTTTGCTTATTGAAGTCTGTGAGCTTCAAATCTGTTAGTTGCTTCCAATTGCCAATAATTATGTCATATTGATGAAAGTTGTTGTTTATGCCTTATCAACTTTCTGGTCAAAAGTTTAATGATTGCAGAAATGCATTATTCTTTTTCATAAAAAAATCATCAAAAATTTTACTGGGAGCTGTACCATAATTTAGAGGGTTAAATAGTTCATGTTTAATCTAGTTGTTAGTAAATATTTAATGTTTCTTGGTGGGTTATAGAGTATATAAATAAATCTGAAAAAGAGACAAATTCATTTGCAAACAATAAGTATGTTTGATTTTTGTCAAAAACTAATGTGTAGTATTTTGGGCTTAGATTTTGTCTTGTTCATGGGATTTTGATACAATTTACCTTTTTAGAAAGTAGACTCCATTTTACACTTTTTTTTTTAAAAAAAAGTTTTGATTTTAGCTTAGTTTTCAAAGATATATAGGGGGAGTACGCACAAATTTCATGTATTTTAGATGTCTCCACTTTGAAAATTCAAAAAAAATTCTACATTCATCAAAAATTAGCAAAAAATTCTAGGATAAACTATGTGGTGTTAGTTAACTTATCATCAGAGTGATTAATTTTTATTTTTTAAAGTTAACATTTTAGGGGAGCACACCAAATTCTATGTTATGTTTTTTCACACAAAATAAGACCACATTTTGTGCTCCCCCTTTTTAAGGGCCTTAATCTCCACCGTTTTCAAAATAAATAAATCAGTAGTTTAGAAACTAGATTCAAAGTACTACAAGTCTTGATTTTGTCGCATCTTGAAAATTTGAGTCTAACTATCTTCATTTTCTTGTCAAAGTTTAGAGTTTGTTGATTTTAAAAAAAAAGTGTCATCTTATACCCCTATTTGATCCCCATCTTTAAAAATTATAATAATAATTCCAAATTTGAAAAAAATTGCAAATAGAGTCAATACACCCAAAAATGCATAATTAATACCAAATATAATAAATGGAACACTAAAATCAAATAAATGTACAAATAATTCATATTCACTTACAAGATAACATCCCAAGCAACTCAAATATGGATGGTTAGACAACCAAAAGGATGTGGGTCTTGCAATTTGATGTACAAGCTACCTCATCAATTACCCACACATGTGATCCCAATATCTATACAAATTTAGAGCGAATCTTGCCATGAAAGTGACCTCGACATGCTATGAGACAATAATAATAATAATAATGATGTAGAAAAAATAACATTGTTCCAACCATATGAATTGGTTTTTATTTTTTTTATTCAATATGGGGTTGAAGCCAAAGGAGTGTATTAATTATAGAAAAACAAATACATAGTTAAGGAAATAAAAATAGTGAAAAAACTGTAGCATACGAAAGTGATCTTGTCCAAAAACTGAGCAACGTTGCTGAGGCATGAGTAACTCTTTGAGAGACAACAAAAAAAACTAACTAGTTAAAAAACAAAAACCAACAAGCTTTTCAAATCTTGGAAGCAGATACTTATCTGAAACTGAAGTGGAGTCATTCTTTGAGTTGGTCCCCAAAGCAGAACTGTCCTCCTCAACATGCTCTTCAGATTGTAGATCACTAGAATTATTTTGATCCACATTCCCCTCTTCTGAATCGCCTAGAGCTTCCCCTCCCGCCCCATCCTCATCATCAACGTCTTCCTCTTCCTCAGACAATTCCTCTTCCTCATCTTCATCATCTTCAATTATTTTTGGCGGGTGTAGTAATGATTCTATCCCTCTTTCTTAAATATTGAACTAATTGGCTAGTTCAATTATTTACATCCTTTCTATTTGGTCAAACGATTTGTGGATTAATATGTGTGAACTTTTTTGTTTTTTAATTATGAGTGAACTATATAGACTTTTTTGATAAAAACTTATCGCCCAATCTAATCTTAAAATAGTTTGACCAATTTCATAAATAATGAATATCTATGGAATCTATCTCTTCTATTATACTTCTTTTAAAGAAGGGCTATTAGTTTAGAAACTACATTCAATTTCCTATAGATTCTATAATTACAACTTTCTCATATAAGGTTGATAACTTGTTGGTGTAGGTAGAGGAAGAAACACCTTCAATAGAAAATGCTACAACTGTGGAGAGGAGGGGCATCCTTTCTACAAGTGTCCACTGAAAGATACAAGGAAGTCAAATAGGAGAGTTGGGTTGACACAAGGCAGAGGAGACATTTAGGAAGATGAAAAACAAAGGGGGAAAGAAGGATAGGTGTGGCACATCCTAAAGTTAGGGAATGTCTCATGGTGATAAATGGAGCCATATGCAACAACAAAGAAGGCCAGAGGTATCAATATTCAAAACTAATTTTTTGAGTAAGGGTAAGGTTTGTAAAAAGATAATAGATTCAGGTTATTTTGATAACTTGGTTTCTTATGAAATAGCTAACAAGTTGCATTTGGAGAAGTTTGCACATCCTAGACCCTATAGAGCCTTATGGGTAAGTGATGAATGAAGACTTATGATTAGGGAGTAGGTTTATGTAGAATTTTCAATTGGTGAGTATAGGGAGAGGGTACTATGTGATGTGGTGCCTATGACATGCTATCATATATCCTTTTAGGAAGGCCTTGGCAGTCAAAGAGGAGAACAATACATGATGGGTTCAAGAACACCTATCTAGTTCACAAGGATGATAATATTTTCACCCTCATACCTTTGCAAGCTAGTAGTACAAGAGAGACAAGAATAGTTTTTTTGGGGAAGGAGTATGTTGACTTGTAGGGCCATACAAGGAGAAGATCTCTAGAAGAGGGTCTAGTGAAAAAAACATCCTTATTGGTGCTGAAAATTGATGAAGATGAAAGATAAAGAAAATTGGAAGAATGGAAGAGTAAGGTGGTCTTCTTTTTATGTTTCTAAGAAAGTTGTTGTAGGTTCCTATAGAGGAGACTAAGAGTTGTTATTGCAATAGATGTCCAAGAGAAGAAAAATTTGTATAACTCCTTAAAGAAAGCTAGGAGGTGTGAAGACAAGACCCATGAAATTTTTGGGCAAAAGTTTTTTTCCACAAGGGGAGTACGATGCAGGGGCACCTAAGAGCATGAAGACAATAAAGAGGCCAGTAGAGAATGATGGAGTCTCTAATGGGTCCAAGGGACTCGATTTGAATGTTTTAAAGCCTATAATGGCATTTGAGTATAATGATATAAATAAAATTGTAAAATGTCCTAATGGTCCTAATAGGACCATAGGACCTAATAATGGATTTAATAGGCCTAGGCTTGGTAGGAGCCTCAAAGCCATTTAGGACACTTAGGAAAGTTGATTGGATCCATAAAATATCATTAGGGTATTTTTAAAGTCATTTCTTTTATTAAAATAAAGAGTTACAAATATGAATATTCAAAATGTAATGACTAGTTACAATTAGGTGGGAAATGGTGTTTTGTGTTATTTTTAGCTCTAATGAGTTCCAACCAATTTGAATTGGTTTGGGAAATTGTAAGACACCTTATATATCCCAGTTAGGGCATAAGGATGACACAATATGGATGAAATTAAAAAAATGTACGGACTGTTGTGTTTTGGAATAATATAAGTAACTGAATTTTGCAATTTCTCTTATGATAGTTTAATTTCCAAACTTATATACATTCCAAATGAGTTGTGGGATATAAATAATTATCATTTGAAATAGTGCATATGTTTTAAATTTTTTTTTCATTCTTATTTGTCAACATAAATGCTGACAGACTCGGGGATTTAAGTTATTTTATAACAGTCCTAACTATTCCTAATGGGTAATGGTCATTTCATGAATTCCAAATGATTGATACTTATGGAATGACCTTATTTTGACATGTATAATACATTTCTAACCTTTTTATGTGCAAAGAAGTGAATGGAAGTTGGTGATCACCATGCTCTTGTGTTGAAGGAACACTAAATTTGAGGCTAAGGTGTAGAAACAGGAGATCCACCCAAAGGAGGGCATCATTTTATGTTAGAGTCTATCAAGGAATGTCCTATGGATGGTGAATCAACCATTGTTGGGTTGAAAGAGTGTTTGGAGGGTCAACATTGAGTAGACCCTAGTTTTAAGGGGTTTTAAAGAGCAATTTCAGGGTTTTGTGTCTAAAGAGACCATAGGGTCAAATTGGGTGCATATTCCTTTAATTGAATTCATTTTAAAACTCTGTTGAAATATACAAGATTATGGGTTGAGTATCCAATAGGTTTTCTTTGTGAAAGTGGGGTAATTAGCCCTCAAAATCAGTCACAGTTGGGTAATAAAAGGATTTGGTCCAAAACACCTACTATTGAGTTTTGGATATGTTATGAAGAAGCCAAATGGTTGTCTAAATCCATAATTTTTTTCTAGATTCATTAGGAAATTTTATAAAATAATCATTGTTGACCTACAATGGATTTAAGCCTTTAGGACATTGTTGGGAGACTCCCTAAGAGTTGGGCATTTGGAATTTTGAAATTAGTTTGGTCTAGTTTGTTTGGGTAAGTAGGGACCCCTAGAGTCATTGTGGGCCTTGGTGAGGGTGGATTTCCTTAGTTGACATATTGGAGTCACAAGGAGAATCAAGGAACATTGAGAGGTTACATATCTCTAATGCATTGGTTCATAAATATTGGATCAAAATTTTGACAACACCACTTGATCTACATCAAGTGGTATCAGAGCAGGAAAGATACCTTTGGGAAAAGGACAAGGTTTTATTTCATAAGAAGAGTTCGATCTATTTGGAGAAGAGGCTCAAGAAATGCCTCCAAGGATGACTAATGTTGAGATTCCCAAGATTGTGATGGAGAAAGAAAAGGAGAACAAGAAGATGAAGGAAGAGATACAAAATATGAGAGGAGAGATTAATATGAAGAAAGGAGACATTGAAGAAGAAGAAGAGGTCGAAGAAGAAGAAGAAGTAACTACAAGGAAATAGTTAGACCCGGATGATGCATGAATGGCTAAGTTGGTTAAATCCATTAAACATAATGATTATAAGGGGAAGTCATATATTACCATGTATGATGGGAAGATGAATGAAGAAGAGTTGACTGATTGGTTTAGTGCAATATAATTTTTTTTTGATTGTGAAGATGTAAAGGAGGATCACAAAGTGAAGATTGCAAAGTCAAGGTTAAGAGTACATGCCTTACTTTGGTGGGATTTCTTACAAGTAGATAGATGGAAGAAGAATTTTCCTAAGATCACATTGTGGAAGAGGATGATGGACAAGATGAGGGAGACATTCCTTCCAAGAGACTACAAAGTTCAGTTGTACAAAAAGATGCAGAATTTGAGGCAAAAGGAAAAGGATGTCCAAAGGTACTCCGAGGAGTTTTACAAGTTAGATATCAGATTTTATCATGATGAAGAAGAGGAAGAGAAGGTACTTAAGGTACATGGGTTGACTAAGGTTCAACATATAGGATGAATTTAGTCTTTTTACACCTAGTACGGTGGAAGACTACTACAAGTTAGCCATTAGGGATGAGGATAAGTTGAACAGGAAGCAAGAAAGGCAAGGAGGTGGAAGAGGCCAAACAAACAGGGGAATAGGTGGAAAGAACAATGAAAGACAGGGTCAAAGTAGAAATAAAAAATGCAGGGATCCCATGGTAGAACAAAGAAATAGACAAAGAGGTGGTGGTAGATTCAGTGTAGGTAGAGGCAGTAGCACCTTTAATGTCAAATGCTACAACTATGGAAAGGAGGGGCATACTTTCAACAAGTGTCCAAAGAAAGATAAAAGGAAGTTTGATAGAAGAGTTGGGTTGACACAAGGTAGAGGAGACATTGAGGAAGATAAAAAACAAGGGGGGAGGGGAAAGAAGGCTAGGCGTGGCATATCCCAAAGTTGGGGAATGTCTCATGGTGAGAAATGGAGCCATAATGCAACAATAAAGAAGAATGGAGGTATCAATATTTGAAAGAAATTGTTTCAGTAAGGCTAAGGTTTGCAAAATGTTAATAGATTCAGGTTCTTTTGATAACTTGGTTTCTTATGAAATGGATAACAATTTAAATTTGGAGAAGTTTGCACATCCTAAACCCTATAGAGCCTTATGGGTAAGTGATGAACAAAGCCTTGTGATTAGGGAGTAGGCTTATGTAGAATTTGCAATTGGTGAGTATAGAGAGAGGGTACTATGTATGTAGTTCCTATGGCATGTTGTCATGTCCTTTTAGGAAGGCCTTGGCACTCAGAGAGGAGAACAATACATGATGGGTTCAAGAATACCTATTTAGTTCACAAGGATGATAAAATTTTCGCCCTCATACTTTTGCAAGGTAGTAGTACAAGAGAGCCAAGAATTGTTTGTCTTTGGAAGAAGGAGTATGTTGACTTGCAGGACCATGCAAGGAGTATATCTGTAGAAGAGGGCCTAGTGAAAAAAGCATCCTTATTGGTGCTGAAAATTGATGAAGATGACAAAGAAAGAAAAGTTGAAAAATGGAAGAGTAAGGTGGTTCAAAGAGGAGTAGTAGTGGGCACACTTTCGTATCCTATTGATTCACCAATGAAGGGTGATAAATAAATTTCCATCTAGGGAAGTGGAAGGGGTCTTTTGGAGCCTAAAATACTGAAGAAGAAGCAACACACCTAATATGAAGATGACTATGCCAAACAATAGTGAAGTGATCATATGCATATCATGTCTTCTTTTTATGTTTCTAAAAATTTTTCCTCAAGTTCCCGGAGAGGAGATGAATATTTGTTATCGAAATAGATGGCTAAGGGAAGACAAAGTTGCAGAACTCCTTCAAGAAAGCTAGGAGGTGTGAAGAGAAGACCCTTGACCTTTTGGGGAAAAAGTTCTTTTCCACAAGGCGAGTATGGTGCAGGGGAAACTAAGGGCATGAATACAATAAAGACACAAAGGGAGAATGATGGAGTCTCTAATGGATCTAAGGGACTTAATTTGAATGTTTTAAAACCTATAATGACATTTGATTATAATGATATAAACAAAAGTGTAAAATGTCCTAATAGTCCTGATAGAACCATAGGACCTAATTATGGATTTAATGTGCCTAGGATTTGTATGAGCCTCAAAGGAATTTAGGACACTTAGGAAAGTTGATTGGATCCATAAAAGATCATTAGGGGAGTTTTAAAGTTAGTTCTTTTATTAAATTAAAAACTTACAAATTTGAATATTCAAAATGTAACGGCTAGTTACAATTTGGTGGGAAATGGTGTTTAATCTTTGTTTTGAGGTCTAATAAGTTCCAAATGATTTCAATTGGTTTGAGAAGTTGTAAGACACCTTATATATCTTGGTCAAGGCATAAGGATGACACATTGCAGATGAAACAACAAATGTACAAACTATTGTGTTTTGGAACAATATCAGTAACTAAATTCTACAATTTCTCTTATGATAGTTTGATTTCCATACTTATATGCATTCCAAATGAGTTGTGGGATATAAATAATCATCTATTGAAATAGTGAAGATGTTTTAAAGTTCTTTTTCATTCTGATTTCTCAACATATTTGCTGACAGACTCTGGGATTTAAGTTACTCTATAAAAGTCATGACTATTCCTAAGGGATAATGGTCATTCCATGAATGCAAAATGACTGATCCTCATGGAATGACCTTATTATGACATGCGTAATATATTAATAACCTTTTTATGTGTAGAGAAGTGAATGGAAGTTGGTGATCACCATGTTATTGTGTTGAAGGAACACTAAATTTGAGGCTAAGGTGTAGCAACATGAGATCCACCCAAACAAGGGCATCATTTTATGTTAGAATCCATTAGGGAATTTCCTATGGATGGTGAATCAACCATTTTTAGGTTGAAATAGTGTTTCTAGGGTTGACATTGAGCATGCCCTAGTTTTAAGGGGTTTTAAAGAGCAATTTGGGGCTTTTGTGTCTAGATAGACCATAGGGTCAAATTAGTTGCGTATTCCTTTAATTGAAGTAATTTTAGAACTCTGTTGAAAGAGCCAAGATCAGGGGTTGAGTATCTAATAGGGTTGCTTTGTGAAAGTGGGGTAATTAGCCCTTAAAACCAGTCACAGCTGGGTAATTAGAGGATTTGGTTTAAAATATCTGCTACTGAATTTTGGATATGCTATGAAGAAGCCAAATGGGTATCTAAATCCATAATTTTTTTCTCCAATCATCTGGAAAGTTTTGGTGGAAATTCTGAAAAATAGTCATTATTGACCTACAAGGGATTTAAGCCTTTAGGATAGCATTGGGAGTCTATCTAAGAGTTGGGCATTGGGAATTTTGAAATTAGTTTGGTCTGCTTGGTTTGGGTGAGTAGGGATCCCTAGATTCATTATGGGCCTTGGTGAGGGTCGAGCTCCTTAGTTGACATATTGGAGTAACAAGGAGAATCAAGGAACATTGAGAGGTTGCATATCTCTAATGCATTGGTTGACAAATATTGGATCAAAATTTTGTTATCGCCACTTTCACTGCATCCCTTGTTCTTGATTTTTTATGTCAAATTGACTAACCTTGATTTGTTGATTTTTCATTGCCACTTAAGGTCATAGCTTGGTATACCATGATCCTGCACATACCCCCTATTCTGCCAATTCTCCAAATCTATTATTATTTGAACACATAAGTTATTTATCTATCCAATCATCATTTCTATTGTGTTCATCTATGTTATATTCTGGAAATTATAGATTGAGTACCTTTTACACTCACCTGATCTATAGGCCATACATAGCTCTCTAAGTGGTGGTTACACCATATGAAGTAAATAAGAGTTGTTGTGCATAGTTGTATCCTCCACACCATACTGCTAACATACGACATCTTGACCATGCAAGTGAGAGAGAGAAGTCAGCTCATGCATAGAATGAAGTCACCATATGGAGGAGGCTTGGGACTATACGTGAGGCCGTACGACCATCCTCTGCCACAAACCAAAGATCTACCTCACTATCGTACAAGGAAGGAAGTTAAGATGTTAGGTAAAAAGGACAAGAGGACCATACAACAGAGTGTTTGGGTTGTACAGGTATAACATAGCACCATATACTAGAACTTTTGAGTTGTACAACTACCACATTGGACCACACGTGAGCAATTTGGCAATGGAGGAAGTGCTTTAAGGGTACCGTACGACTAAAATTATCATCAGGTACATCACACTCCCTCTTCTCACCATCTGTCTCTCTCTGTCTCTCTCTGTCTTTGTCTTTGTCTCTATCTCTCTCTCTCCCCCCTTTTCCTATTCTTACATTTGACGTATGTCCTATTTGGTATAGGCCCTATAGGGTGCACACCCTATGTAAAATACGAAAAGTAAAATATTGCACCGAATGCAATAAACATTTTCACATATATAGGGTGTACGCCCTATACGACATGCACCATTTTAAATGCATTGGCCAGATGCACCAAGCTTAAGACTTGGACTTTCCTTGGGCATTCAACCCAAAGGCTTGGAATATTCAAACAAGTCTGAGACATGTTTTCCAACAGACATACAGAAAAATCACATTTTTTCGTGTGTGCTCCCCATTAGTTTTGCATGTGGTAAGGCAAAGACAAAATTAGATGACATGATGTTCTAGATCTCTCTTTTGGCTATCTAAACATATAATTTGTTTTGAATTATAATGACTCTAATCTTTTCATCTGTAATTTATTTTGTAAGTATGTCTGATTTTTGTCTAAAGCTAATGTGTAGTATTTTGGGCTTAGATTTTGGCTTGTTTGTGGGATTTCAAGAAACATTTTACTTTTTTAGAAACTAGACTCCATTTTACACACTTTTTAAAAAAAATAATTTTTGCTTAGTTTTCAATGATTTATAGGGGGAGTACGCACAAATTTCACATTTTTGAGACGTGTCCACTTCAAAAATTCGTAAAAAATCATACATTCATAAAAAAATTATTAAAAAATTCTAGGATAAACTATGTGGTGTTAACTAACTTCTCATCAAAGCAATTAATTTTTTTAAAAAAAAAGTTAACACATTAGGAGAGCACACCAAATGCTATGTTATGTTTTTTCACAAAAAATAAGACCACTTTTTCTGCTCCCCCTTTTTAAGGGCCTTAATCTCCACCATTTCCAAAATAAATAAATCAATAGTTTAGAAACTAGATTCAAAGTACTACAAGTCTTGTTCTTGTCGCATCTTGAAAATTTGAGTCTAACTATCTTCAATTTCTTGTCAAAGTTTTGAATTTGCTGATTTTTTTAAAAAAGTGACATCTTATACCCCTATTTGATCTCCCATCTTTGTGCACTTACCCGAAAAGAAATTCTATTAATAATTCCAAATTTTAAAAATTTGCAAATAGAATCAATGCACCAAAAATTGCATAATTAATACCAAGTCTAATAAATGGAACACTAAAATCAAATAAATGTACAAATAATTCATATTCACTTATAGGTATAAGATACATCCCAAGCAACTCAAATATGAATGGGACCATGGGTCCTGCAATTTGATGTACAAGCTGCCTCATCAATTACCCATACACGTGATCCCAATATCTATACGGGGGCGGCTATCCTTCTGATAGAACGCACCACAAATGAAATTTTTTTTTTCTTTAGATCTATGAAAATGCAGAGTTTTTTTCCAAAATTTGTTAGTTGTTTTCGATCCAGAATATACAAATGAAGAAGAATAGATCCTGAAATTTTGGTAAAAATCTGTTGCGTTTTCAGATTTTCCAAAATTGTATGGCGGTGCATTCCTTCGGGAGGATAGCCGCGTCCATATCTATACAAATTTAGCGCGAATCTTGCCATGAAAGTGACCTCGACATGCTAGAAGATAATAATAATAATATAGGGAAAATGGCATTGTTTAAACCAAAAAAATTGGTTAGTTTATATTGTAAGAAATTTTTAATTTTTGGTGGGGGTAGTAACGGTTCTATCCTCTGACTTTCTTAAATATTGAACTAATTGGCCAGTTAAATTATTTACATCCTTTCTATTTATTTACATCCTTGAACTATTTGTGGATTAATCTATGTGAGTGTTTTTTTGTTTTTATTATGAGTGAACGACACTGACTTATCGATAAAAAATTATCGCCTAATCTAATCTTAAAACAATTTGACCAATTTCATAAATAATGAAAATCTGTGGAATGAGGAATCTATCCCTTGTATTATACTCCTTGTGCACAGTTGGGTTTTGTCCTTCACGCTTCTGTATCTGAGCATCGCTCCTTTCAATTGGGACTCTAACATGGATGGCTTCAAGCCTTACATACCTGCCCCTAGAAAGATTTCTTTAAATGATAAGAGATTTCATGTGTTTTTGAGTTTCAGGGGAAAAGATGTAAGAAAGACTCTGGTTGATCATCTCTTCCAAGCTCTTTCAGCAGCCGGATTGAATGTGTTTCTTGACACCCACAAGTTAAAGAAGGGCGAAATCATTGATTTAAGCCTAGAAACAGCAATTAAGTGCAGTGCAATATGCATTCCTATATTTTCTGAAGGATATGCAAGCTCAGCATGGTGTCTCAAGGAGGCTGAGTTAATGTTGGCATCCCCCGGGCTGATCATTCCACTCTTTTATGAAATGGAACCGACCCATGTTAGATATCCTCAAGGAGAATCCAGCCCTTACAAGAAATCATTTGAAAAGCATTATAGCCATCCAGATCGATATTCAAGAAGAGAGATTGATGGGTGGAGGCATGCCCTTGAGCAGATCTGTTCTCGCTCAGGCTGGTCCCTCGATATGACCGCAAGGTTAGTAATTTACCTCATTTTCTCCTTGATTTGTGTCAATTTTAATTAATAGCTCAAAATCAAATCCCCTCAGTCCAAGCGATTTCCTAAATATAACTATTGAACCTATCTTTGTTGAAATAAACCATATTAAGCATGGGCTGCATATGGGCTTCTAGAAATAATAAATACCGTAATAAAAGAGTTTTAAAAAGGACAGGGATCGATAAGGATAAGAGAACTCTTAAGTTTGAATGAATTTTAATTATATTTACGAGATTCAGTAGTCTAAAGGATCAAGAAACACGAAATTAATCAGTTTTTAAATTTCTTTTCATTTTTCTATTATGAAACTTAGGTACTAAATTAAAGTATCCGCGCCCTATTTGGTGAGATGGAGATTAGCCTTATTCAACAAAACTCTGCAAAATCGCATTCACTGTTATCTACTGCGGTGAAATCATATTTACTATTCTATAATCATGCTGAGATTTAAAGGATTAAAAAAAATCTGCATGATTATTGAAGATTTAAAAACACAATCTGAAAACAGGGGAAGAATCAGAGAAAACAGAGCACTGCAAGAATGTTCACACACACAGAGAATTTGATTTTATTACAATTGCAGATGACAATACATTGTTGCAGGCTGCCTCAAAAAAGAAACTAGTAATCTGCTTTCATACATCTGGAGTAAACTATGTATTGCGGTGGTAAACTAAAGATTTGGAGGTGACTGCATGATCAGCATCAGTTTTCACAACAATTATCAGATAGAAAAAGAAATTTCAAAGACGACGGTAATTTATTAACACACAAATTGTGTTGTGTGGATTTAGCTATTTACAGTTGGTTATGAATATATTATTAACCTTTCTAATCTTGTGTTGCATATTTGGACAAAGTTGTTCAAACTAACAAGAATTGCACTGCAGCATAGCCTTTAACAGTGTATAGCCATCTATCAAAAATATAACTGATGGAAAAGATTATAAATTTTCACCCTACATATATTATTAATTTCAAACTGTGGAATTCTGATACACATCTATTTTTTCAATTGCATCACAACTAAATAAAATCAAGTCCAGAAATTAATCCGTTCCAATAAAAAATAACTTTGTATATCTTTTGTGCCCATGAATTCTTTGAGTTGAACTCCAAACTTCCTGAACTTTAACCTCAAAAAGTGAATAATGTTGATTAACTGGCCAAAGAATGCTTTGATTGACAAGCAGTCCAAACAGTCATGTAATTTCCTGTCAAATACCATGAAAGCAGGTTAAAAATTTGAAACCAGTAAGATTTGATTTAAGAGCTTGGATAAAGGATTAGCGGAAGCAATGCAACTTTTTAAATTCATTTCTAGCATCAATCTAATGAAAATAATAGGCCCAGACAAATACCGGATAATTATAAGAACTATACAGACCTTATATATCTTGTTCCTTTTTACAAAACTCAGCAGAGTTTTAAAAGAAATTATAGCTTAAATTGGTTATATTATCTCTGCTGCTTAATAAAAGCCTAAAGGTAGTTTAAACAATAGAAAACAGAAAAATGAGAACTTCATTAGAAACCTCCCCATTTTAGTGGTTTCAGACGAAACGCTTGAAAGACTCTTTGTTAGAATTAATCACTCCTACCACCCTCTCTTACTCCTCCGTAGGCTCTTGTTTTCCTCCTTCCTAATCCATATCCTCTAAATCTGGTCATCTGTGATATATAAAATTTTGATTGAAATCTCCTTGTTTGGATCTTCATAAGGTGCAGTTCTAAATGCAAAATATTTTGGTTTTTGCCTCTCTTTGCTGGCCATATTCGTTGAACAAGAGTAATCTTTTATGTGCTGGGTATTTGAAAAAGAGTGTAGAAGTAGGAAGGTTTATTGCCGTAGCAACGGCAGGTCTGATTTACTCTTTAGGAGCACAAGAAAGAGCAGCAACTCGGTAATTTGATTTCTGTGCAATCAAATATTGTTTATTGTTTGAAATATATATTAAATATAAGTAACTTTTAGTCTTATACCTCTACTTTGTGTCCTGTTTTATTTCTTTCACGGAAAACAGTAAAACACTTGAAAGCAATTGTGATTAAAAAAATGCAATGATAAACCAGATTAGATAGTAAAATATTCTAAATAATTTTAAATATCAAGGATAAATCGCACTGATGAATAAAATGAATTTTGTACCTTATGTTTCCCTCCATACAAATGAGATAAGATCAAGAAAATGATGATCAACAGATTTGTGACCTTACTCGTTCCCACCATAGTATCTTGCATCAAGTTAGCCTTCACTATATTTAGTGGTATTCCTGTGTCTTTTTAAAATGATAAGATTCTCCAGCTATTCTAGATGGGTCCAAAGTATAGCAAACATTTGTAATCTTCTCTCTTGAAGAATAACTGGAGATAATTCATTGGCCAAACTAAAAAAACAAATGTTGGAAAGAAATATATTTCAGATAAATAATATATTAACTAAATCAAAACAGAAATATCAAATTTTCACAATCCATTAACAATAGAATTGAGTAGCTTTTGGATTAGAGTGTGTATATTTTTTAGCATCAATATTTTAAATCACACTCTGTAATAAATCATAAAATATAATCCGAAGCATTAATGCTAAAAAATATATACACAATCTAATCTAAACTACTCAATTGGAATACATAGTTTCACAGACTGTAAGCTCTACCATAAATACATAGTTTCGCAGACTGTAAGCTCTAGTCACCACTCTGAACTAGATGAGACCGTCTAAATGTTTGAAAAACACTCCATAATTTGAAGGAATAAGTTGGGTCCTTGTTTGTGGCATTTGCTTGATAGGTACAACTTAGTAGTATCGTGTTAGTCTAACTAACTGTTGAGCTAAATGAAAATGCTGAAACAATTTAAAAACTAAAATAAAAACCGGACACAGAAATGCAAGAGAAAACACAGAGATTTATAGTGGTTCATCCAGCTAATCTACATTACATCCACTCTTCAAGCAGGGGTCTTTACAACAACACAACAGCAGCAACTAGCTTTTCCCTTTTACAAGAAATCAAACTTTCAATGGTAAACCAAAGGTCTGAGAAAAGGAAGAGTCGGCAATGATTGGACTGCACAATCAGAACCGTTTCATATTCCTTTCTGTCAGAACCGTTACACTAACCAGTCACTGAAAACTTAAATCAGGAAATCAAATAATATTCAATAAGTCTTTTATATATTAATTCATACACGAGACCATTGGAAATGCTAGAAGCTAACAGAAAAGCCAGTAAAGGATGAAAGTAACTGGATATACTTAGCAATTACACTGACATTTGTAAACGATAGAAAATACATTCATTCCTTTCTTCGTTTTATAGCTGTCACTAATTTCGCTATATATATATGCAGCTTCGAAGCTCAACTAGTGAAGAAAATGGTGAACGACATTATAAAGACACTGGATAGGGTGCCATTACAAGTTGCCAAACATCCAGTGGGATTAGAAACCGTGAAAAAAGATCTCATTCAGAAATTGTATATGTGTTCAGCGCAAACAGTGGTTAGAGTTGGAATATGGGGTATAGGTGGTATTGGGAAGACCACAATTGCAAAAGCTGTGTACAATGAAGTTTATGGTGATTTCGATGCTGCTTCCTTCCTGTTTAATGTCCGCGACACTAGCGTTACAAAATTGCAGGGGCAAATTCTCAAAGATTTGGTCAACTATGAAGAAGAACTGCACAGTGTGGAAAAGGGAAAATATTTGTTGACAGATCGTTTAAGAGGAATCCGTGCCCTTGTCGTCTTGGATGACGTGGACGATCGCGTGCAATTGGACGCCTTGGCTGGGGATTGGCTGGGCCCCGGAAGCATTTTTATAATAACTTCTAAAGATCGACACATTCTCAATGCTGCTCACATCTCATCCGAATGCATTTTCGAGATAACCGGACTGGGGGAAAGTGTAGGGCTCCAGTTGTTTTGTTGGCACGCCTTCCTCAGAGCATCCCCAATTCCCGGTTATGAGGAGCTCTCCAAAAGAATAGTGGAGGCTTGCAAGGGGCACCCTCTTTCTCTCGAAATCATTGGAGCTTTCTTGTATGATAAGCAGGATTTCAGTGACATTGATTGTTGGGATGAAACTCTTGACAACATTACAATGAATAGAGATATTTTTGAAAGACTCAAGATCAGTTATAGTGGTCTTAGTGCTGAGGAAAAGGAAATATTTCTGGACATTGCTTGCTTTTTTATTGGAGAACGCACAACTTCTCCCATAGTTTTCTGGAAATCAATGTACAAGAATGTGCGCATTGCTATCAGTAATCTTTCTATGAAGCTTCTGATTAAGATAGATGAGAAACGTATATTTAAAATGCATGACCTCGTGCGAGATATGGGGCGAATCGTTGCTGAAGAAGAGCAAACTCGGCAATGGCAGACTGCTCAGTCAAGTAGCTCATTCAAAAGTGTTAGCAATATCTCTGGCCTTCGTCTCTATAAAGGTGATTCACAGCATCTTAAAATGTTGGACACATCTAATCTTCGTTATCTTCATTTGGAGGGTGGGCACACAATAGATAGCATAGACAATCTTCCTCCAAGTTTGAGATGGCTAAAGATGGATTCTTGTTCCTTTCCAAGCACGATGTATAGCTCAAATTTGTTCAAGGACTTAATTTCAGCAATGAAGAAGAAATCTACCTCTGTAACATCGCAATTGAGGATTGTGGACTTGATTGACTGCAGATCCTTACAAAACTTCCCTGAAACCATTACTCATTTGTCACATTTGCAGTCCTTGAATTTGTCTGGATGTCAGAAGTTGAATTGTCTTCCTAACACCATCTCCAACCTTTCACAACTGCTACAGTTGAATTTGAGTTACTGTGAGAATTTAAGATACCTTCCTGACGGCATAGGAAACCTGTCACAGCTGCAGGACTTGAACTTAGCTTGTTGTAAAATCTTAATCAAGCTTCCTGACACCATTGGCAAGCTATCACAGCTGAAGCAGTTAAGTCTGAGCTTTTGCGAAAAATTGGAGAGCCTTCCAGAAAGCATGAGCAACTTGTCAAAGTTGGAAAAGTTCGATATGCTGAGGTGTCATAGTGCATGGAAGTCAATTCCATATGCCATTTTGATCCAGCCAAAACTATGCCTTTTAGGATTACCTCCCGAGGCGGAGAAGTGGCGAAGAGGTGAAGTAAGGGAACGAAGTCCAACGGAGGATGAAGATCAAACGGAGGATGAAGATCAAACAGAGGAGTGGAGTACTCCAGACTCTAGAGAATCCATGGCAGAATTTAGGGCAATCTTAGCCCCTGAATGTAGTAAGTAAATGCTATATTTTCACTTCAATTTCGAACACTAACAGTCAATTCTTTATAGCCTATCTTATTTTATGATGGAAAGAAAGTTTTTGCTTTTCTGCATTTGCGTGAAGCTGTAAAACAACGCACTGCCTGCAAAATAATAACGAATAAAAACTGTGCACCTCAACCTCGTAATCATATCTATAATATTATGAACAATGGATCTTAGATTAAGTCTCTAGGCCAATTGTATGCAATCTTTAAAAAAACTTACTTTTCAATGTTATTTTACATATAGTAAGTATCGCGAGGTAACATGATTTCTTTTTCCCTTCAATCCAGAAAAATTAGAGTCCAGGCTCAAAAAAATCAGAATCTTTCCTGGCAGAAGTTTTTTTCGAAATAGATCAAGACCCCAACTCAATTTGCTGGGCAAGGCAACAAAAGGTAACATTTACATATCTATCGTCTTGCATGGAAGTTGAGACTTCCTTGCCATAATTTTTTAGTACTTTATTGGATTGAAATCGGAGCTGCTACAAGATTGAAATGCAATAGAAGTATTTATTTTTGGTGATATATTTATAAAGGTTGGAAGCAATTGTATAATACTAATGCCTTCAACTTTATACAAATTGTAGATAATAATTATAAAGTCGAAGGACGTAATCATATATATACTTTTATGAATAATGGCCAATTTTTAGATTCATTCTAAACGTGATTTCTTTTACATGCAGAAAAGTTCGAATCCACCCAGCAGGAGTTTCAATGGGATGCTAGGAGTACCACAACTTGTTCAACAGAAAAATCATCTAAATCTGCAGGGACAAGGAGTTGCCTAGGAATATGAATGTTAATCTAAGTTTCTTGAAGTAAAGGTAACAAAAATATGAGGCGTCTTGTCATCCTTTTATGCGCATTGTATTTTTAAGTGTTCTGATTTCATTGAAAAAGTCAGTGCTACTACAATTCCCCTTTAAAAATTTAAATAGAAATTTTTTAAAATTATATATATATATATATATATATATATATATATATAGAAAGCGTGGAAACAATTGTATGGCTCACTTATACATTTGGTTACTTTTATTAACATTTTCTTTATAAGAAACAATCTTCTTGTGTTGTTTATGTAGGTCAAAAAAATATCTAAAATACTTCATGTTTTATCTTCTTTTTAATAAGGTTAGGGCCTTTGATGCAGGGCCCTCCGTACGTCATAATCTTATACAGAAACTTTTGGAAGTCATAACTTTTGACTCAGGTTTAAGTTTTTGCTTAAACTTTTCAGGTGCGTGTTTCACGAGGTGGCATTTGTTTTGCCAATGGATTTCGAATTGATTGGGGTCTGTTTTAGCACATTTTTTGGAGCTAAAAGTTTCATCTCGGGCTTTGAAATTAACTTTTAGTATTTTTTCTCTAGTTTTTAGAAAGTTCTATTTTGTAATAAATTTGAGTTTATGTTATCAAATCTCAGATATTAGTTGGCAATTCATTCTAACTTAACCGAGGGCATGTTTAGGAAAAATCTCAGCTTTTTAAGTGTTGTTTCAAAAATTACCAAAAATGGCCAAAAACACTTGTGGAAAAAAAATTGTCAAAAAAAGTAATTTTTAAATTTCTTATTTTTTTCTAGTTTTTGGGTTACTTAAAAGTTTGCAGCGAATTGTAGAGGTAGTTGAGGATGAATGAGAAAATATTGAAGCTTTCAAATCTGTATTATTTGTCTTATAATTTAATTTATTGTTAACATAGTGTGTTATGCTACATCAACCTTCCTTTCAATCAAAAATAATTTATTAAGAATCATAAATTAATGTTGTAGATATATGCATTATGAAATAAAGTGAAACTTTGGATAGTAAATGTGGTGGATGACAATATTCTCTATGATAAAACAATGAAGGATTCTAATATAAATAATGAATTTTGAACTGCTATTGATATGAGAGATATTATCTCTATGTCAATATAATATCTTGGATTTTGTCCTAAAACTCCATTTCAGCTAAGGGTATGTGCACAAAGATGGGGTACCAAAAAGGGGGTATAAGATGCCACACTTTTTCTGAAATCAACAAACTCTGAAATTTAACAAGAAATTGAAGATAGTTAGACTCAAAATTTTAAGATGCTACAAAAATAAGAGTTGTAATACTCTGAATCTAGTTCCTAAACTACTAATTTATTTTGAAAATGGTGCAGATTAAGACCTTCAAAAAGGGGGAGCACAAAAAGTGGTCTTATTTTTTGTGAAAAAATATAACATAGCGTTTGATGTGCTCCCCCTAAAATGTTAACATTATTTTTGAACTTTGTAATCACTCTAGTGAGAAGTTAGCTAACACCATGTAGTTTATCCCAAATTTTTTTACTAATTTTTTTATGAATGTATAATTTTTTAGGAATTTATGAAGTGCACACATCCTGAAAATGTGAAATTTCTGTGTGCTCCCTCTAGAAATCATTTAAAACTAAACAAAAATTAATTTTTATTTTTTAAAAAAGTGTATAATGGAGTCTAGTTTATAAAAATGTAACTTGTTGCAAAATTCGATGAGCGAGCCAAAATCTATGCCCAAAATACTACATGTTAGTTTTTGACAAAAAATGGACATACACACAAAAGAAATTAAAGAGGAAAAACTTAACATAATCATAATTCAAAATAAATTATATGCTTAGATAGCTAACAAAGAGATCTACAATATCACGTTGTCTGATTTTAACGTTATTGAACCATGAGTAAACCTGATGAGGAGCGCACAAAAAAAGAAGTCATTTTTTTATGTTTGTAAAAAAACACGTCTCAGGCGTATTTGAATCCTCCAAGCCTTTGGGTTGGATCTCCAAGGAAAATCCAAGCCTTAGGCTTGATGGATTCCAATGTCTTTAAAAGTGTGCATGCCCTATAGGGCGTGTGCGCTATTCAAACCTATGACTTCCATAGGGCGCGTGCGCTATAGGGTGTGCGAGAACCTGATGGAAATCATAGATTTCAATAGTGAGAAATAGATAGTTATAAAGTGGTGGGGGCTAAGAAGGATATGGGAAGAGGGAGGCAGGGGGAGGCAGAGAGAGAGAGAGAGAGAGTAGGAAGTTAGGAGAGAGCGTGAGAGATAGACTGAGAGAGAAAGATGAAAGAGGGTGACAAGAGTGTCTCTCTCCCACTATGTATCTCTCTCTCTCTCTCATCACACTCTATCTCACCCCTCTCTCTCTCATCACCCACTCCCCCTTATATATATATATATATCCCTTATCTCTCTCTCTCTCTCTCTCCATTCTATCTCTCACACCTCTCTCTCTCATTTTGCATAGGGCACATGCGTTATAGCATGCTCGTGCTATGCAAGAGTATGCATAAAACTTTTTAGTTTTTCATAGGGCGGATGTGCTATAGCGCACTTGCACTATGAAAGACTGAAATAAATGATCTTCTTTGTTAAAGATCTCGTGAAAGAGGCCCACTTTTTCTATATGATGTCTGAGTTTTGTTTGTTATTCGACAAATATTCTTTTTTTATGGTGTTGAAAGTGACAAAGAAGCATATTCTATTAATTTGCACCATCTTTTTGTTTAAAAATCAACATTGAATTGTGAAAGTCAATCATTATTCACTAAAATTTATCGATTAAGGTAATTTTTATTTATTTTTACATGTCAAATGTGAATAAAGAGTGTTTTGGTTTATAATTGGTATGATATAGACTTGTTCAATACATAATTTGATATAATTGTAATAAATTTATATTATAATTTGTCATATTGTAAGAGGTTTATATTATAATTTGACTTATTATTTTATATTTATATTATATTTTTAAAATGGTAATCAATTCATATGTAGAAATCATCATGTACCAAGAAAACGAGCAAAGAATTTAACACCGAAAGAGCATAAAAGAGACAAACAGAGGAAAAGGGAAAGAATGAGACAACTTCGTGAACAAAAAAAATTGGATACCATAGAAGAATATTTTTCTTTGGATGAAAAACATGAAACATCAATACAAAGTAAGAGAGAATTGGAATTAGAAACAAAAAGACAATGAATGAGAAACTTGTGTGAAACAAGACAATTGAATTATGAAAATGCGGGCACATCATCTACGAGTTTCGGAGTTGAAGAGACATCATCATCCAATGTTGGAGGCAAACCATTGTATCATGTTGAAGGAACACCATTGTCTACTTCTGAAGGGGTGGGCACACCCTTGTATCATGTTGAAGACACACCATTGTCTACATCCCGAGGTGTACGTACCCCTTTGTATCATGTTGAAGGAACACCATTGTTTACATCCTAAGGTGTAGGCACAACATCGTCTCATGTTCAAGGCACTCAAGATGGTACGCAATTCACACATAATATTTTTGATGCTCCTAGAATTATTTATACAAAGCCAAAATATTTGATTGATATTGATACTAACATTTTGCAAACAATGCCTGACAAGATTCTCAAGTGTACTTCTCAAATAAATGCTAATTGTATTTGAAGATCATTTTTTGAGAATTTAAACATGACATGAAGATGTCAATTATTTGTTGAAATGATGAGAAATCTTAAATTTAGGCCCATCATGAAGATTCTTGGGCTAAGAATGATGGATGAGTCAAGTGAAAAATATATTGTAAAGAATCTAATGACTACATATGAGAGTGTGGGTTCTACATCACACACGAAAGGTAGTAATGTCACATGATGTGTACTTACATCAATGATAATAAACACTCAAATGAAGAAATCTCGACTCATTAGAAAGACAAGCAAAATATTGAAACTAAGTAGAAAGTCTCTAATGAGAGCCTTGGGAAGGCGTCAAAGAGTGGAAGATCCAAATAGCAATGAGTTATGGGCATTTTATCGTAGAATACTACGAAAAGATAAAGAAATTGTTGAAGCTTTGAAATCCTTGATTAAAGAATTTTAGAAGAATAACACACTGGTATCTCCTAATCAAATAGATGTTTTAAGAAGGAGGATTGGTAGTCGAATTTGTGTTCCACATCCAAAACATTTTTTGAATTCAACTCAAACACAATTCTTTGCAAAATTTATGCATATGTATCCTCAAATTAAAATTAATCAGAGATATTTTGAAATGTGTAAACATTTTTATGTGAACATAAATCACACACACACAACTTGTTGTTGTAGGGTACATATTAAATTTTTTAACCATTTTAAAGTTTATAGGAATATATGTGTATATTTGCACTCTAACAATGTTTTGCAGGATTGTAACATAAATGTCCCACCTAGATCTTCAAGGGAATTAATATCTACCATTTTATGTGAAAGAGTGGATGATCAACAATTTTATAAGATCTCATTCTTGAATGGTACATGCATAGATTGTGGAGGTTTTTGACATTTACCAATTTGTCAACATATGGAGAGTACGCATGCAATCAATAATGAAATAGTGGAATTTGGAAAATATAAGATCGTGACATACAATCTAAAAAATAGAAAAGAGGCTAAAAGATGTGATTTAGTAATTTAAAAAATTCCAGTGTATCAGTTTATGGATATTTTTTGTAAAAATATTATTTAAATACAAGACATACACATAGAGCATGATGGTTGGATATGAAATTCAAGTTGTGCAAGGATACATCCCACTTGATACCATTATTTCAATTGTGGACTTTGCAAAGAACTACACACTACAACCATAGAATGAGGTGCAAGCAAAGTATTACAACTCTCAACAAGTTGCTATATTTGTTCATATAGCATTCATGCATTCACCAGACAGTACAAATGAGAAAAGGAAGATATTGAGGGATTATCATTTTTATATCAACAATGATCGCTCACATTCTATAGAGTTTTTACACGGTTTCTTTCAACTATTTTATGGTCATTTGGAAAATAGGGGCATAAAATATCATTGACATATCATATGGTCAGATAATTATACATTAGAATTCAAGAATTCTCGGATGTTTTATTGGTTGTGTAGGATGCATAAGATTACTGAAATTCAATATATGTGAAATTTCAAAGAGGTCGATCATGGAAAGGGAGAGGACGATGGTGCAGGTGCATGCATTAAAAGAGCCTTAGCACGTGAAGAATTAAAGTATAAAGAGAAAGCAACATTGTCAGATGCGAGATGTATTGTCCAGTCCAGTGTAATGCTACAATAGGTCCACGTAATGAAGGTGATTCTATGGTTCGTAAATTTTTTTGGTTGATGGATGAAACTAACATTACACCATATGAAGATTGTTGTACACTGATAGGATTGAGTGAGCTACACTCTTTTAGAAACTGTAATGCTGGTTCATGGAGTATCCACATGACATATGGTGTGCTTTTGTTCATCATGTGTAGATGAAAATCGGGATGGGTGTGAGTCAAAGGAATGGGTTGATGAATGGTATACATGCATCTTGAGTCCACTTGCCTTCTATCATCCCCATGAATCACTACAAATAACAAAAATAGAATCATCCATTGAATTTGATCTCTTATATGATCTAGTACAACCAGGTAAATTTTCCACATACAAATAATCTCAAATTTAGTACTTTATCATAAATATTCAGTAAACTAATATCCTTATTATGTTTATATCATTACAGGTCATGTTTTTTATGTTATTGCACCTGAAGACAATGAAGAAGGGACATATTATTATTTGTGTCATTGTGTTAAGGCAAAAAAGAAATTGGATCACTCGGTTATTGATGGTGAAGAATTAGAATACCCTATAGGAGCAATGGTTGTAATAGGTACATGGCTTAGATGGTATGCTATGAAAAACCCTAGGTTGTGGTTGTTCAAGGATTGGGAGACACACAGAAAGATTCATCATTATTCAAACCTCGTCGTTGCATCAAATGTCCACTTGATCAGTTATGGGGGAAGACTGCATAATAAAACTTTTTGGAAGGTTCGTGAGTCAGACAACGAGGCAATACTTGAGACAATCAAGGGTAGGGAAGATCCAATTGGTTCATTGGACTAAATCGAGATAAAAAAATATTGTAATGTAAAATTTCTATAGCACTGTAAATTGGGTGGACTGTAAATTGCTTGTGCATTATCCCGTATGTATAATGGAAAGTTTGTAAGATTTAATAACAACCTTTCTCTTCTAATTTTTGGGGCAATACCAGAGGTTTTATCTGCTCATCTCTTTCCTCCTGGTGCTCCTAATGAGCTGAGTTGTAAAAATATTTCTCATTATTAATAAAAAAAAACTTTATGATGTTATGCTAATGACTTGCAGTCACATAATACTTGGAAGGCCATGGAAGATCCTTAAGGAACTAACTCAATACAAGGATGCACTATCTAGACTTCTCCCAATGCACCTAGAGCTTCCAAATTATCAAATATCCAAGCAAGACTTCCAACCTTGTTCCAACACTTTAGAATGTCTTAACATGGTCAATGTACCATGTTTCACCAACCCACCAAGTATAATGATTCAAATGCATGGAAATGTAAATAATAAACACAACAATGTATTTAATTTACTATCCTATCCAAAACACATTCTAGTCAAGCATATGAAATTGTTGTTTCATTGACTGGTGCCAAAACACGGCTCTCCTCACACAACAAACTCCTTCATTTAGTGATCTCTCCAACATTATCCATCATATTCTTGCACCAAACATTATATTACAAGGATATATTACACAAGGATATAATACACATTCAAACCTCTCCCGCTAATGATCATAGGGGGTGGGAGAGTCAAACCTCATAAGGAGACCTCAAAACCAATCACTGATTGTGACCCCAAATCTAGTCACTGTCAAGAAAAATGGTAAATTCCTTTGTCTTAAGTACAATAAAAATACTGAAATGAATGCATGGAAAGATAAATAATAACCAAGGAAAAGTCCTTACATCATAGACCAATCCAAATCATGTTTTATGCAAATATTTTAATTCACTGGTCTCAGACTGTACAGTGAGCCAAAGTGTCCCTCAAGGTTCCTTCAGCATGAAATTGGTGATCTCTATGGGGTCATATCTCGAAGCTCATGTGAGGTAGCATTGATCTATAAGATGCTATAGGATCATGTTTCCAGGGCCTACAATAACCTATCTCAGTTTTTAGAGATTCAAGTTCATTTATATTTCGCAACACATTCTTGGTCGATGTAAAAAATTGAAGTGTTCCTTAATTCAAATGGCCAACATTGCGTATCTTTCAAACCACCGGTCGTAGCCTCAAACTTTCTATTCCAACAACTCTGAATGGCTAGGTAAATGCTAGTGGCAACCTCATTTGGCACACAGAGTCGCTCGAATGCCGCCGATGAATTTGGGACGAAGTGTCCCTCAAGGTCTATTTAGCATGAAATCAGTGATCTTTATGGGGCCATTTCTTGGAGCTCATGCAAGGTAGCATCAAGCCATCAGGTGCTATAAGACCATGCTGTCGGGGCCTACAATAACATGTCTTGGTTTTTCTAAATTCAAGTTCAGTTATATTTGGAAACACATTCTTCGTTGATGTCAAAACTTGAAGTGTTCCTCAGTTCAAATGGCTAACATTGCATATCTTTCCAACCGTCAATTGTAGCATTGAACTGTCTATTCCAATAGCTCTGAATGGCTTGGTAAATGCTAGTGGAAACCTCATTTGCAACACAAGGTCACTCAAACGCTGTCGACGAATCTAGGCTAAAGTGTCCCTCAAGGTCCCTTCAGCATGAAATCAATGATCTTTATGGGGCCATATCTCTAAGCTCATGCGAGGTAGCATCAAGCCATCAGTTGCTACAGGATCATGTTGCTAGGGCCAATAATAACCAATCTTATTTTTCAGAGATTTAAGTTTTTTTATATTTGGCAATACATTCTCGAACAATGTCAAAACTCAAAGTGTTCCTTAGTTCAAACGGCCAACATTGTGTATCTTTCAAACCATCGGTCGTAGCCTCAAACTATCTATTCCAATAGCTTTGAATGGCCAGGTAAATGCAGTGACAACCGCATTTGGCACACAGAGTTGCTCGAATGCCGCCGATGACTCCAAGCCAAAGTGTCCCTCAAGGTTCTTTCAGCATGAAATCAACAATTTTTACAGGGCCATATTTCGGAGTTCATGTGAGGTAGAATTGATTCATTAGGTGCTATGGGACCATGTTGTCGAGGCCTATAATAACCTATATGGGTTTTCAAAAATTCATGTTCATTTATATTTGGCAACGCATTCTCGGTCAATGTCAAAACTCAAAGTGTTCCTCAGTTCAAATGACCAACATTGCATATCTTTCCAACTATCAGTCGTAGCATCAAATTGTCTATTCCAACAGCTCTAAATGGTTAGGTAATCACTAGTGGAAACCTCGTTTGGCACACTGAGTCACTCGAACACCGCCGACAACTCCAAGCTGAAGTGTCCTTCAACGTCCCTTCAACATGAAATTAGCGATCTTTACAGGGCCATATCTTGGAGCTTGTGTGAGGTAGCATCGATCTATTAGGTGCTACGTGACCATATTTCTAGGGCCTACAATAACCTATCTCAGTTTTTAGAGATTCAAGTTTTTTTATATTTGGCAACACATTCTCAGTCGATGTCAAAACTCGAAGTGTTCCTCAATTCAAATGGCCAACATTTTGTATATTTCCAACCGTCAGTCATAGTCTCAAACCATCTATTCCAACAACTTTGAATGATAGGGTAATCACTAGTTGCAACCTCATTTGGAACACAGAATCGCTCAAACGCCACCGACCACTACAGACCGAAGTGTCCCTCAAAGTCCCTTCAGCATGAAATTGACAATCTTTACAGGGCCATATCTTGGAGGTCGTGCTAGGTAGCATCAATATGTTAGGTGCTATAGGACCGTGTTGTCGAGGCCTACAATAACCTGTCTTAGTTTTCAGACATTCAAATTTATGTATATTTGGCAACACATTCTTAGTTGATGTCAAAAATCAAAGTGTTCCTTAGTTCAAATGCCCAATATTGCGTATCTTTCCAACCATCAGTCGTATCATCAAACCGTCTATTCCAATAGCTCTGAAAGGCTAGGTAAATTCTAGTGGCAACATCATTTTCCACACTGAGTCGCTTGAACACCACTGATGACTTCGGGCCAAATTATCCCTCAAGGTCCCTTCAACATTAAATCAATGATTTTTACCAGGCCATATCTCAGAGCTCATGTGAGGTAGCACCGATCGTTTGGTGCTATGGGACTATGTTGCTAGGGACTACAATACCCTATCTTGGTTCTCAAAGATTCAAGTTCATTTATATTTGGCAACACATTCTTGGTTGATGTCAAAACTCGAAGTGTTGCTTAGTTCAAACGACCAACATTTTGTATCTTTACAACCATTGGTTGTAGCATCAAACTATCTATTCTATCTGCTCCAAATGACTACGTAAATGATAGTGGAAACCTCATTCGGCACACAAAGCCACTCAAACGCCACTGATGATTTCGGGCCGAAGTGTCCCTCAAGGTCCATTTAGCATGAAATCAATGAACTTTACGAGGCCATATCTCGGAGCTCGTGTAAGGTAGGATTGAGCCATCAGGTGCTACAAGACTGTGTTGTCAGAGTCTACAATAACCTATTCGGGTTTTCATAGATTCATGTTTGTTTATATTTAGCAACACATTCTCGGTCGATATCAAAACTTGAAGTGTTCCTCAGTTCAAATGAAAAACATTGCGTATCTTTCAAACCATCAGTCGTAGCATCAAACCGTCTATTCTAACAAATCCAAATGGCTCAGTAATCACTAGTGGAAATCTCATTTGGAACACTTAGTCACTGAAATGCCAACGACGATTCCGGGCTAAAGTGTCCATCAAGGTCCCTTCAGCTTGAAATTGACAATCTTTATGGGGCCATATCTCAAAGCTCATGTGAGGTAGTATCGATCCGTCAAGTGCTATGGGACCGTGTTTTCAGGGCCTACAATAACCTATCTCAATTTTCAAAAATTCAAGTTCATTTGTGTTTGGAAACACATTCTTGATCAATGTCAAAACTTGAAGTGTTTCTTAGTTCAAACGACCAACATTACATATCTTTACAACCATCAGTCGTAGCATCGAATCATCTATTACAATAGCTTTGAATGGCTGGGTAAATGCTAGTAGCAATGTCGTTTGGTACACAGAGTCACTCAAATGCTGATGATGACTCCGGGCCAAAGTGTCCCTCAAGGTCCCTTCAGCATGAAATCGATGATCTTTATGGGGCCATATCTCGTAGTTTGTGCAAGGTAGCATCGAGTTGTTAGGTGCTATGGAACCATGTTGTTGGGGCCTACAATAATCTATCTCAGTTTTTAGAGATTCAAGTTTGTTTATATTTGGAAACACATTCTTAGTCGATGTCAAAACTCGAAGTGTTGCTTAGTTCAAATGGCCAACATTGCATATCTTTTAAACCACTAGTTGTAGCATCAAACTGTCTATTCCAACAGCTCCAAATGGTCGGGTAATCACTAGTGGAAACCTCATTTTCCACAAAGAGTCACTCAAATGCCACCAATGAATCTGGGATGAAGAGTCCCTCAAGGTCCCTTCAACATGAAATCAGTGATCTTCACGAGGCCATATCGTAGAGCTTGTGCGAGGTAGCATCAAGCTGACAAGTGCTACGGGACCATGTTGCCAAGGCCTACAATAACATGTCTCAATTTTTAGAGATTCAATTTTTTTTATATTCGGCAACACATTGTCGGTTGATGTCAAAACTCAAAGTGTTCCTTAGTTCAAATAGCCGAGATTGCATATCTTTCAAATCATCGATTATAGCATCAAACTGTCTGTTCCAAAAACTTTGAATGGTTAGGTAATCGCTAGTGGAAACCTCATTTTGCACACTAAGTCGCTTGAACGTCACCGACGACTCTGGGCTAAAGCATCACTCAAGGTCCCTTCAACATGAAATCAGAGATATTTATGGGTCATATCATGAAGCTCATGTGAGGTAGCATTGACCTATCAGGTGCTACAGGATAGTGTTTCTGAGGCCTACAATAACCTATCTCAATTTTTAGAAATTCAAGTTTGTTTATATTTGGCAACACATTCTCGGTCGATGTCAGAACTCGAAGTGTTCCTCAATTCAAATGACCAATGTTGCATATCTTTCAAACCGTCAATCATAGCATGGAACCATCTATTCCAATAGCTCTGGATGGCTAGGTTATTGCTAGTGGCAACCTCATTTGGCACACTGAGTCACTCGTACGCCACCGATGACTCCAGGCCAAAGTGTCCCTGAAGGTCCCTTCAACATGAAATCAGTGATCTTTACGAGGTCATATCTCGGAGCTCATGTTAGGTAGCATCAATCTATGAGATGATATAGGATTGTGTTGTCAAGGCCTACAATAACCTATCTTAGTTTTCATAGATTCAAGTTTATTTATTTTTGGTAACACATTCTTAGTTGATGTCAAAACTCTCAGTGTTCCTTAGTTGAAATGAGAAACATTGCATATCTTTCAAACCGTCAGTCATAGCATCGAACATTCTATTGCAACAACTCCGAATGGTTGGGTAAATGCTAGTGGAAACCTCATTTGGCACACAGAGTCTCTTGAATGTTGTTGATGACTCCAAGCAGAAGCATCTCGTGGGTACAGTCAGGGAACATACAGTTTTCATGATCATTTGTAACGTGTTTTTGGATTGGTTTTGATGTAAGGATACTCCTTTCATTATGTTTACTTATTTATGCAATCATTTCTATGTTCTTGTTGGTATTGAAGTCAAGGAATAGACTAGTGTTCTTGGAACTAGCATTGGTTTAGTGTACAAAATCAATAATTTTAAAGTAGTTTGTCTCAAAAAAAGTTGGGTCACATTTGGTATATTATTTAAAACATCCATAAAGGTATCCACATCATTGATTACTTTTTGAAGTCTTTTGGGAAGATGTGGAGAAAAATGTCATTTTATGATTGGTGAAGGTTACTAGGAGCAGTCTGGTGCAGGAGCACCAAGGTCACAAGCAGGAGCCATGGAGTGCCCCAGGGTCACTAATGGATCCTTCGGAGAAGTGGAAGACAAATGGACTTCAAAGGTCATTGAATCATGTAATAAGAATAATCATGGTCATTTCATATTGTTTTGATCATATATTGATCTCATTGTAATCCAATCTTAAATGTAAGCCTTAATGGCATCAATAAGTCTAAAAGGTACCTAGGGGTCACTAGGAATGGATTATGGATTGATCCTATGTTAGGGATTGATGTAAATGACCTATAAGGGTCTAAAAATATGTAATAAGGCTATTAAAGCCTCTAAATGGTGTTGAGAGCACTAAGAGTGCAATAATTTATAAATTGCCTATATTGACAATATAAGCCAAATAGGGCTTTATTGGAGTTGGTTGGGATTAGTAGTAAAGGTTATAGGTTAGTTTGGTTTTAAAGGTTGTCATTAAACCTTTTAGATGTATTTAGAATGGGTCTTGGATGTTGAGTTACAACTTTTGTTGTCAACTTGACAACAAATTTCTTGTTTAGATTGTTAACAGTCAGTTTAAGGTAGTTAGAAGTAGTTAGTGGTTACTCTCGGTTATTTGGAGAGTTAATGTGTCTTGGGAGAGGGATCCATGAGGAGATAAGTATGATCCAATATGATCTAAGATGTATGAAGCACAAAAAAAAGTTGAGGATGAGTAAAAAGTTAATTCTCTGCAAACTATGTATTCCACTGGCCTACGGGTACAGTCAAACAACAACAAACTATTGCATTTGATTTGAACATGATATTGGCTTGCTTTGGAATGTAGTAATGTTTCTTTTAATTTTTTTTCACTTGGTTATATTATCTTTCATTGCATTTTTCACTAAGAACACCAAGGATTTGACTGGTGTAGAGACAGTGACTGACTACAGGGGTACAATCAGCGGCTAAGGGTTGAAACCCCTAAAATGTAAGGGCACTCCCACCCCTGTGTTGATTGTAGTTTGGTGGAAGATTCCTTGTATATATATTATGCATTTCATATGAATTTAAGTGCAAGGAAAGAGCCAAGGTGGTGAGGGAACAATGAATTGACTCGTAAACATACAATGGAGGGTGCACTTGGTAAGCACCAGTCATGGCTGGAAGATACCCGATGAATGGAGAGGGTAGATGATGGTTTAAATGGTCTATATGGATGTAGGGGAAGGTGTTATAACCTTTATTATGGTTGTGAGTTGCAGGTAAGGGTAGTTTCCCTAAAATGTTAGGTTATTGACCCTAGAAATAAGGGTTTATTGATTTGGGAGTTTGATAAATTGTGGGACTTTAAGAGTTTGAAAATCTTGTGTTTTGGAAGGTCTAGGAAGATTATTTCAATCTTTGAGTCCTGGAGACAAGTGGATATATGAGTTTCTTCTTTGAGCAAGGTCTAATTAGGCCTAGGAGAAGAGCTAGAAGGTGATGAAAGTCTTCACCAGTCAAATCATGAAGGTCTAAAATTGATAGGAATTTAGAAACTCTAAAAAGGGTATTAGAAAATGTAAATACCTTGTCAGGTTGTTTGCAGAGTTTGGAAGTAATTTTCTGATTTTAGGGTGAGAACGGCTACTAGACAGGCCTAGGAAGGCTATAGAAGAGAAATGGTTGAAGTTTAGTTGATTAGAGTGAATGGGAAGTTGGAACATGGTAAATAGACCATGATAAGATGATCTATGGTGTTGGGAACAAGGTGAGAGGTCTAGTTGGAGTTTTGGCATGGTGGAGGCACTAGGTGCACTAGATGGCCTAGGATGGAGTTGGTACTAGAAGGCATTGGAACAAGGAAACAAGGAAGTGAACTTGAGTAGTATGGTTATGGGAGTGACTTAAAAATTCAGAGAACTCTACTAGATCCTTGAGTGAGGTTAACTCCTTGAGTGGATTCTGAGTTTCTTGTTGAATCTTAGAATTGAGTTAGTCTCCTTAGGGTGATAGTGGAGGGCTCTGTATCACAGTCCTAGAATGATATTTTGATAGTTTGGAGCCAACCAATGCAAGTTCATTGGGTGAAGCCTAGATAGTGGATCCTTATGAAGGATGTTTGATGTGAGAAGATTGTCTCACTTGTTACTGATTGTTCTTATATTTCTATAAGGGTACAGGTTCAGAGTGTCTTACACACCACCTGTGCATCACATTCATGTTCTAATAAAGTATAAATAATATAGTAACAATAAACATCGATAAACATACAAGCATACATATAAGACATGGGAAATTTACAAAGCATAAGACATCCACATAAACATATATTAGTATACATCAAAACACCAAACACATGAATTGCATACCTAAAACATAAAAAACATATATTCGTAGGGCATGAAGCCAAATATATATGTCCAATTATGTCATACATTGAATATATTCAATACAATTAAACTAGCTTCCTCATAGACAAATGGATGTACAATGTATCACCTATACAATATACAAAAAATATGTCCACTAATGCCATATAGGCATACAATCTATATCCCTATTCTAGTCCTTTCCTGCTAGGGGAAGAAAACAAATCGCAAGCTATCTTCGATCATTGCATCAATGGAGATGTAGTGGATGATGTAGTCTTCCACTTGTTTTCTCACTTATAGTCCTCCTGTCTAGACTCTTTTGTAGCTCGAGCTGATAAAAAAAAATTAAGCATCAATAACTAATATACATCAAAATTAAATTATACAATGACATAAAATTGAATATTATCTTACTGCTAGCAAATAGTCACTAAGTACATCCACCAAAGGTGCATGCTGACAATCTGGAGTAATAACTACCTACAACAATGATCAAAATAATAATTAAAATACATACATGAATATCATTATAAAATTCAATACAAACTATTAAAATTATAATTATAATTAAGTGATCTCTTTCATACCTTAGTTAGTGCTTCAGAACTAGTTACTACTGTAGCTACTCCACGATCCAAAATATGATGAACAGAAGGAGTTTTTGGTGTCAATAACTGAAATGAAACAATAAAAGTATTATGTAGTTATCAAGATTACATATAATTTTTACAACCCTACTAATGAATAAATGATACCTCCATGAAGGTTCCACTGTGTCCTTTGGTGCTCAGTGTCGATGTTGAAGCTCCAACATTCAACTAGTGCACATGTACATGACAAACTATAAGATAACCATTCATGTAAGAATGTACTATTGACATGTTAATTTTATAATGCATTATTACATATATACCTGTGGACTCAATGGTGACATCACAACACTAGATGAAAGAATGTGATCACCACAATGACCACTTTGCCCTTGGATTTTGATCATAATTTGTCTAGTAATTTAGTTATTCATTCATTTATTAATTAAATATAATCAATTAAATCAAATTAACATACAAATAAAGATAGCTCAAGGAAAGTGGCACGATGCCCTTTGCTGTCTTTTGTGAATGTCGATGGTCCACTACTGAACTAATGCACATGCACAATAAGTTATGATATAATTATTCATATAATTACATAATAATCAAATATATTAATTAAAATATTTTATTCAATACATACTTGTGGAATTGATGATGATGTGTAGAAGGGGACAAAAGGATCATTGCCACTGACACTCTTGCCCTGAATTTTGATCATGATCAATAGATACTAAATTAATTAGTTATTATTTTATAAATGAAATATGATCAAATCAATTTAATGAACTTCGAAATATTTACCTCTCTGTCAATGTAAAATGTCATATTTAGAAAATTTTTAGTCATCATTCCAGGATCCTCTTCCTCTCTCTTGGTAGTACCAAATGTGCACAAGCATCCACATGACCAAAAAATATGCCCCCTCAAAGATTGACAATAGTCACCCTCAACTAAAGGAGTGGCACACTGAATGAGAGTCTCTGTCAGAGCACTAATCGTGTCGAGGGTGTCCGCCTCTACATGTTCCTTCACAACGGAAGGAATACTAACATGATCCACCTGTGGCTTGCCAATAGGAACCCTAGGTGCATTAGGGTCACGATGTGCCCCTGCTTTATCAAATCATAACACCCCTCCTCTACCCTCAAAATCTAGATAGTCAAAATAATTTGGCACCTCCTTGAGTACAAACTCGCACTAGAGTTTCCTCAAGATACATATAGGAACCTCATGATTGTTACAGGGAGGCGAATCAGAGACCATCCACCATCTCTCCCAAAAGTTAATTTTAATGTCTTCATTAAAGAACCAATGAATTGGGAACCTCCTTGTTGTAGTTCAAAGAGTATCTGTGTCCCCTAATTTTTTAAAGAGTTTGCAGATGTCATCTTTTATGATTTTTTTGTTTTTTATGTTCGCATAAGATAATTTATTTGCATAATATTAGTTTTTTTCTTCTCTTTTATCCTACCATAAATTAATTTTCCCACTAATCGAGTGTACATGGGTCAAGATTGCTTGCAATGATTTTGCAAGTCTTTCCCTTCTAGGATTTATACCAACAGAATCTTTTAACCTCTTAATTAAAGATTCTAATTCTTTTTTTCCTCTTTCAATTTGGTTGATCAAATTTTCTTGTGATCTAGGAGGAGGTTTCTTGATTGGTGGAGGCAGTTGAGGTTCATTTTCTTGATTATTTTCTTCATTTGTTTCTTCATTTATTTCTTCATGAGGAGACAGAGGGTTTGGTGGAGGGTTTGGTTGAGGGAGATTATTTCTTCTTGACAATTAAAAAAATTAGATTTTAAAATCTTAATTGCACATTAAATCTAAGAATTTTTTTTTTAACAAAACTAAAATTTCAATACAAATAAGAGGCATGAGCTGTAAAAACACTTACCTCTTCTTCTAGATCGATCTTGACGATGTCATGGAGCCATTTTGTATAAAACTTGGTGGATGAATGAATGAAGAAAATGGATTCAACAAGCACAATGATTCTGCGCACACGCTTGGGAAGCTCTCACTTGCTGCAAATGCAGGTTTATGGAAAGAAAAATGAGCTTTTCCAAATGTAGAAAACACTATAAAGTTTTTTTACAAAGTGTGTGCACTCTACAGGGTGCACATACTTTGTAAAAATATTTTTTAGTATTTTACAAAGTGTGTGTGCTCTATAGGGTGGACACACTATGGTTTAGATTGCCCAAGCATAAGGCTTGGGAAATCCAAGCCGTAGCATGTGCGCCCTATAGGGTGCACACGCTTTAGTACGTATGCACTATGGTCGATCGGGGACCAAAAAGCAAAGTGACACCTTTTTGGTCCCCCATCGTTGTGCGTATACTCCTAAGTTTAAGTAGAAGTTAACCTAGTTATTTTTTACATATATAAATATGCACTTTTGGTGAGTATTCTTGTCTCATTCAAAATTTATTTATGCTAGCTAACTTGTTGAATTCACTCATGTATTATATCTTCTAGTCCATTATGGGAATTGGTGATATTTTTAAATACCTTCAAGGGATTTAGTAGACATCTTCGTTTACCTCAACCCTAGAAAAATTAAGGTAAAGGATTGAAGACAATATGCCTTGGAGTGATGTATGTGGATTCTTATTCTTATTTAGTGCACTAATTTTAATTATTTATTTCTTAATTTCTCCTTAAATGTTTCTAGGTTAAGAGAAAAAGGACTAAATATGAAAGAATGCAACTAATCCTTTTATCTACTAACACATAACATAAAATTGGATGTCTTTATTTATCTCACAATCGCTAGTAGGGTAGGTTGAAGCCAACTAAATTTGAATATGATTTTTTTTAATTCAAAGGTCAAATTTTGATGAAGGGCCACACCACCCTTACCAAATCATAACCAAAGACATAACAACATGGAGACAAAGAGAAGACAAAATGTTTTACCAAGCATACATTAATATTTGAAAATAATTACAACTTGAGAGATTTTACATCCTCCAAACTTACAATCCAAGAGCTTCTACCACTTGAGAGCTTGCAATGAGAGAGCTTGAACTCCAAGAGCTTTCAACTTGAGAGCTTCTTCCCCAATAAAAGATTCTACAACATGAGAGCTTCTTCTCCAATAGGAGATTCTACAACTTAATCCCTTCTACAACTTGATAGCTTGCTTATGAATGCTCCTATGCCTTCATTGTATAGGCATTTACCACCCAAGATATTACAACACAACCAATATGGGATAAAAGATAGATGCAACTACCTTGATACAAATATTAAATTCCCACCTAATTAAATATTAAGCACCACCATGTGGGCCAATTAGAAAATTACATTGCTTTTGTGGTCATTAAGAAAATAAAAAGGTATAACCACCTAGCTACAAATATTAAATGCAAGAACTTTTCACAAACTTCTAAAATGCCACCTACACACCTCGATAAATGAAATGATTTCTTTTTATTTATTTTTTTTTTCTTTTATTCCACCTATGCACCTTGGAAAATGAAATAACTTTTTTTTTTGTTTCTTTCTTTTTTTTCTTTTTTTTCTTTCTTTTTTTTTCTTTTTTTTTTCTCTTTTTTTTCTTCCATTTTCATCACTTTCTCTCTCCTCCAATTTGTTTTTTTAAAAATCATGCCCCATTTTATTTTGTGATGCAAGATGCTCCTGCATCAAATTTATACATGCAAGGTCAAATAAACATTTATATTATTCACCTAGGACATTGGAATAATCAAGTTTAGATAACTAATAGATGTATTAAGATATATGCACAAATGGTTGAATAATTAATACAAATCTAGGGGAACTTATGTAAAAAATTAAATAAAAAGTACCTAGAGAAGAATTTGGAAATAAGACTCATAGCACTAGAAATAAGATAGAATAATCTTTCCAACGATATCTCGTTTGCCAAAAAAGGAGTCCAGATGCACAAGAAATGGATCCTAGAGTACAAAAAGGAACTTTTGGCCTTGACAAAAAAACCACTATCAAAAAGGAAAAATCAGAAACTCTAACCTCCAGATGTGGATAGATCTCAGAAAGAGATTTTTGATGGTATCTCATTTGCCTGATTTTTACATTGTATTAGCAAGTTATGGCCAAAAATCTATAGGGTGTTCCAGAAGGGCCCAAAAGGTGCATGCAAGCTATTGATGTAGTGCAAATGTCAACATCTTACTGGCTTAAATTTGATGGCCATATGGTCTTAACTATAAAAAAATAAAAAATCAGGCTACTGAAAACACTCGTCGAAAAAAAAACTTGTTCTTGGGAAAACTCCAAACTCGTTGGAATATTCTCTTGAACAAGGGGAATTTTCTTGGTTGTGTACAGATGGCACGCAGGCGGGTGAAGGGAAGAGAAATAGCGGTGGTTGGTGGGCACCACTGATAGTGCCACTGGTCAATGGCCGTGACGGTTGCATTGGTAGTGCTATTGGGTGGTGACTGCGGTGATTCCACTGGGTGGCCATTGGGCGATGTTGTAGTGGCCATCGCTGGCCCCCAAAAATAATTTAAAAATAAAAATAAAAAATATTCATCTACCTTGATATGCATGCTAGGTTCATATAGGTCTAGTACAAAAATAATTTGCCTCAGATGGCAACGTTGTCCAAATTAGATAAATTTTATATGGAGATAGGGGTTTTGGGGCATTTCAAGCACAACATCTAAGGTGTGTTTGAGTCCAAAATGATCAGAATGAAAGGCCCTCCAGATCCAACATAAAACCTTTTGAAAATCATAGATTTGACAAACAAGACCGAATGTCTCATGAAGAGAATCACAAGAATCACCTGCATGCAAACACTTGTCACTAAAAGAGAGAAGCAAAAAGATATGAAGGCCTGAACTCAATCATCCATGAAAGAGGAATCGTATTGATGTGCAAAACAAAAATTAAAATATAATGTAATGAATGTTTTCTGAAAACAAGACATATCAATCCTTATAAAGGAGACCCAAACTCTAAAGAAGAAACTTAGGTTGCATGATAATAATTAATTAAATAATCAATTGAATTATATTCCTAAAGTTTAGCTTGAGTAAAGAAAGAGATAATAAGTTAATAATTAAATCAATATGATCTAATTAATAAGAAAAAGAACTTATTACTCTAACAGTAATGCCCCGCTAAGAGACCTAAGAGGACACCAATTTTAACCATCAAAAGGGAAAATATTTTCCCTTTTGATGGATGAAAGTGGCATCCTCTTAGGTCTCTTATTTTCCCTTTTGATGGATAAAGTTGGCGTCCTCTCAGGTTTCTTAGTGGGGGTGTTACAACATGTCAAAATGTGTCTACATATGGATAAGGTTGATATGCTAATGTTTGATATTAATCTTTCAATCTTATCTATTTAATTTGTGACTCGAACACTTTCAAATGGGTAGTTGGATGCATATGAGGTGTTAATAGATAATATTTTCAGATCTATTAGATTTCCACAATCCATATTAATGTTTGTATCACTTTTTGGATTCAATTATGTTCTTTTCTTTCTAGAATCCTGATGATGGATCATGTAGTATGATCTGAAATGTTGATGACAAAAAAATTCTACACAATCGAATCCAAAAACTGATATAAAGATAATATTTTATCGTTACTTTTTCAAGAATCATGAATTATTTTATAATAGCTCTAATATGGAGGTTATAATTGGTAATCCTATAATGAGAGTTCTATTTTTCATCCTTGTGTATGAAAATTGACTTGTTGTCTCTTACATGTTAGGGAGTTACTTTTGTGAGAGTGGATCATCATTTTATGATGGGTAGGCTCCACATGAGTCACTAGGTTTATATATATTTGGAAGTGGTGCCTACTAAAATTTATGTAATTAAATATACCTTCTATAATTAATATCTATCTGATGCAGGAGCATCTTGGGTGTAAGAGCATTCTTGCATCACCCAAAAAAATATTTTTGTTTTTGTACTCAATAAGGGCTATCTTGTGTAGAGCTTCTATTTATGGAAACTTACTATTTTTAGTAAGTTGGTCATATGATCTTAGAATGTTCTGGTTTCACAGTTGGAGGTTCATCCTAGTCATTTCAACCTACTAGTTGAGTTTCATTGCCACATCATCAGTATTGGTGAAGTTATTAAGGCTTTTGGGTATGAAATCTTTCAGGTCAATTTTGAGGGCCTTAGAGGCTCGGGATCGTGATCGACCCTTGGCTGACTGGCGCTAGCACGTGTCAAGCATTGTAGCTCTCATCATGGCATTTCTAAAAAGTGGCTACAATAGAAAAATGGAGCTACAGTTAAAAAGTTATAGCCTCCAGAAGTTGGGCTACCTAAAAGCATATTTTGTATTTCTTTTGAGCCGACCCTATTGTAAAAATTGTGAAAATAAAATAATTCTATGTTTGGTCGGCCTTGTTGGCTAAAAATTCTGGAACCTTCCCAGGTAGTGGAAAATTGCCTATATAAGGAAGGTTGTAGTGTTGTCTTAGGCAGTTCAGGACAATTCTGGGTAGTAGATCTGGGTATTGATTCAAGGCTTTGTACTACATAATATTGTAAGGGAATGCCCATGTGGCTTTGCATATTGTAATTCTGAAAGTTTGTAATTCTACATTTGTGGAGATAATAAGAAGTCCATTTTCTGTTCTTGCATATTGTTATTGTTTCTATGTTTTTGTTATGTGTTTGTGGTATTAAGGGGAGCACCCTTCATCAAGTGGTATCAGAGCAGGAGTTCTTGAGTGTGTAAACAGATTGCCGATTGTGAGACAGTTTGCACCAGGACTATGGGTTAGGGTTTATGTGTAAACAGATCACCGATTGTAAGGTAGTTTTCACCAGGACCGTGGGTTAGGGTTTTTATGTAAACAGGTCACCGACTGTGAGGCAGTTTGCACTAGGACCGTGGTTAGGGTTGTTAGGCCATTTTTCTGTCATAGCAAAAATTTTATAAAAATGGCCTATTTTCCTTGCAAGTGTTCTTCATTGCCTCCTGCCCTGTGTTCTCCATGTTGTCACCTTGCTTTGGTCCAAATTTCACGTGCTAATTCATGAGATCTAGAAAAATATTAAAGTTCTAAGGTCTACAGGGAAACAAAATTTAAAAATCTGCCTATGTCGAAAACCCACAGTATTTTTGAAAATCCATGATGTTTTTGACCTTTTTGGCTTGCATAAAGTCCTCAATGTTTTCGCATCCTTGTTTACCTTTGTGTCAATGTCGAAAAACCTTGTGTGTTTTCGATCCTTTGCTGTTGTGAAAACTTTGTGTGTTTTCGACCTCCTAGTTCCCTGTCTGCCGGCTTTTCTTAAGTGCGCAAGTGCAATGATAGGTGGGCCCAGGCCTTCAAATGCTCTTCTTGATTGGCTGTTACATGGCCGCATGCCAAACTTTTTTGACATGCGATCATGCGACCGCCTGCCACCTGTCAGCGTGGTCCCAGCTCTTTGCATTGTTCAGCTGTCTTACAGTTCATTCTTCATTCAGTGACTTGGCGACTATCGGTTATCTATTGATCTCCTGATTTTGGCGGTTAAGTGGCTGGCATCTCACGACCTAGCGACTGTGTTGTCGCATGATCGTTTCATTCCTGGCGGTTACCGGCTAGCATCTGGTGACTTGGCTGGCGGTTAGTTTCCCATAGTCGCGTGATCGCGGAATGGTGGGCCTAGGTTTTCACGCTTCTAAAGGTGGTGATGTGGCATCTTCCGGTTGGTCCATGTGGTGATGTAGCAGTATGTCAATGGGGCTTGTGTTAGTGATTTCAATCTAAGGTTGGCATGCGATCGCAAGGAATATTCTTTCCCCTTGTGATCATGCACCCACCGTCCGATTTGATGTCAAAGGTTTTGTTTGTAGTGGGCCCGAGTGATTCTGTGGAGTGGATGGCATGGCAGATCTAGTGGTTGGCGCATGATCTCATGGGAGGTGTCAGACCCCTTGTGATCATGCGCTTGTTGTTCGATTTCGAAGGCTTGTAAAAGTGGGTCCTGTAGCAGAGGTGACTCAGTAGTTGTAGTGAATGGAGGTGTGACATGTGGCGTATGGCATGCCTAGGTCTATGGCGTGGTGACAAGTGGCATCATGCGTCGTGGTTACGGAGTTAATGGTGGGGTCTGAGGTTTGACAAAGTAGATAAGGTCTAGTGGTGCTGATAAATTCCTTCTTGTGACTGGTTCGTGAGATGATTTGGCAGTTCGCTAGTTGGTTTGGCGACTTGGCGATGAGTGGTCACGGGGTCGCTAGAGTTTTTAGTGGAGGCAGGCTATTTTTTGCAAATTGGTGAAAGTTCCTTTGTCGCCAGTTCGCTAGATGACTTAAGTGGGATATTTTAACACGTGCAGTCATGTGTTCGCAGGATTCAACTGCAGTTAGGCCTTTCATTCCGTGACTGGGATTTTGCCTTGTCGCTAGTTTGTGGAATGAAACCCGAGGTGCTTGATGGGTTAAGAAATGAAGCCCAAGAAGATGAGATCTAATGGTCAGGACTTATTGTCGATCTTCGATCGAGTCATGACCGCCGATTCGCTATTGGTGCCAAGAAGTAACCGTTAGATTTCAAATTTGAATCTCAGAGACATTTCCAGCGACCAAGAAGGACTAAAATTGATGACAAAAAGGGCCAGAGTTGGTGAGATTGATCTTCTCCACCGTTCCATTGTGGTCCAGGGTGCCTTGAGGGTTTTCAAGGATTTGTGCCATGTGGAGGAGGATAGTTTTGTTGGCTCGAGGCGTGATTTCAGCATGATTGTTTTGACTTGCTCTCTTGGCGGATTTGTGATCTTCTATGCTCTGTTCTGAGAATTATCATAATTGGAGATCTTCTTTGATCTGTTTCTCTGAGACTGCTTGGTTTCCTGCCCCTATAATAAATTTTGATGTATTCTTTTGGTTGGTTGGGTAGTTGAAACCCTAACCTTAGCTGTCCGTAGCTTCTTGCATTCTCTCTGAGAATTCCAAGGTAGCTAGTGGTATAAATTACAAGTGGTTCAATTTTGTAAGGGTTCCTTCTTCTGCAAATTTTTTAGGAGCATTGGTTCCAGTGAAGGGTCCTTTTCCTGTAGATTTCTCCTTCTCTCTGCATATAAAGTGTTCTTCTCTCCATTGCTGGTTCAGAGAATAGAGTGTATGTTGTAACAGATTTGTCTTATGTGTGAGAAGTGAATATATTCTTACTGTTACTGAGCTATCTCCATTTGAATTCTGAGTCCATTAATCATACATCAAGGGTGTTTGATTTGTTTATTTTCATTGCCTAAGTGTTTGCAAGTGGAGTTGTCTTTGCAGGGACAACTGGTTCAGAGTTAGTGTTCATGTAGGTATGAGCTGAGGTGTCAAGGATATTTCATGCTTATCTTCCAGTGGATGCTGGTCAATGTATTATCTATTTATAGGTCTCTTCTAAGGGGAGGGTTAAAATCCTTTGATAGATAATAACATGCTTGGATGCACAGGTGGATGTTAAGTTGAGGTTTGGTCATGGTGTGTGATTGATGTCAAGCATCAACACATTGAGCATATTGTGTTCTTGTTTCATAGCTGTCTCTTGCACTAGGGTATTTGACTCTGTGACCCATTGGAGAAGGCACTAGTCTATCAGAGACTTAGGGTATCTCAAGGATCCCTTCAAACTCATTTTCAAATCATTTCCTTTTAGTTCCACCCTTTCCCTTTCATGTTGTTAGGATAGGTTTCTGGCTTTCAATTTCATTCCATGCAAGTAGGGCTATTGCATGAGACTTTCTATCCTTGGGGTATAGAATACCTATAGGAGATTGATTACTATTCCACATTAACCTATCTGCAGGCCTTTGGTTTTGTCATGAGGTGTCTTTAGTGTGCAGATAAGGCAATACCCACCTGAGTGAATGTGGAGCTCAAAGAAGAAGGAGAATTTCTCTCTATCCTCATCAATTGGTGTGTTTTTCTTGTCAAGCTTGAGTGCCTTACCTGTGAATCTAAGCCCAACTATTTGATTCAAGATTGGTCCTGCAAGGAAAAGAGCCAACAAGGGTTTTAGCGAGAAGTGTGAAAATGCCTCCACAAAGGGAACATGGTGAAAGAGCTAGTGTTGTAACACCTAAGGTTAGAGCACTCCAAAGACAAGTGCGAGCATTGCAAGAGAAGATTCACAGAGGAATGAATCATAATGTCAGAGATGAAAGCGAGGATGAAGTTGAAGAAGGAAATGATGATCAAGAAGGAGAAGTCAAAGTTTTGAATCAAGAAGAAGAAAAACTTTTTCGAGCCATTTTGAAGATCGAGAAAAGACCTAAGATTGAGGTTCCTGCATTTTCAAGAAATCTTCACCTAGAGGAGTTGATCAACTGGATTAATGAATGTGAAGAATATTTTGAGTATGAAGATATTGACGATCCTGACAGGGTCGAATTCGTGAAGGCCAGACTGAAAGGTCATGCGAAGATCTGGTGGCAAGAGATTCAGTTGGAGTGAAATAGAAGAGGGAAAAATAAAATCACAAGATGGGATCGAATGGTGGATAAATTGAATGGTAGTTCATCCCTGTTGATTATGAGCTTGAACTACTGAAAAAAATGCAAAGTTTGAAGCAAGCAGGAAGATCTGTTCAGGAGTATACAAAGGAGTTCTATCGAATCCTCATTAGAATAGGCAATGCGGAAGCTAATAAGGAGAAAGTTTCCCATTACCTTAATGGTTTGAGGCCGAGCATTCAGGAGGAGCTGAATCTAGTTTGAATGAATAGTATTGAAGAGGCATACCAATTCACCCTAAAAGTAGAGAAAAAGATTAACAAGAAGTTTGAGAGCAGACAAAGCGGAAGAGGTCGTGATGGAAGATCTAGTGGATGGTCATATGGAGTTCAAAATGAAGATCCAAAAAATTAGGATGAGGCCAGTAATAGTCAGAATCAGAGAGGAGATAATTTTAGTCATTTCCAAGATCAGAACAATACAGATCAAAGAGGAAGAGGAAGAGGACAAGGTTCAGGAAGAGGAGGCTTCCGTGGAACATGTTTTCACTGTGGAGAAGAAGGTCATAGGGCATTTGAATATCCTCAATGCCAAGGAGGGATAGATAGGAGGAACAAAACCCAGGCCAGAGTTGCATATGTAGATGAAGATGCCAGATCATCACATTCTAAAGATACTGAAAGAGGAGAAACATTGATTAACAAAAGAGTCTTGTTGAGTGGTGAAAATGAACCCGAGAAAAGAAAGAGCCTATTTTGCACCAGGTGCAACTGTGAAGGTAAGTGTTGTGATGTGATTATTGATAGTGGCAGTATTGATAATTTGGTGTTAGAAGAGATGGTGACAAAGTTGAATCTCAAGAGGCAGAAACATCCACATCCATATCAGGTTGCCTAGGTGCAAGATGACCACAAGGTCATGGTCAGTGAATAGTGCCTAGTAAAGTTCAAGATTGGTAGGTACCATGATGAGGTACTATGTGATATTATATCTATGGATGCATGTCATATGTTGTTGGGTAGACCTTTACAGTTTGATAGATGTGTTGTACATGATGGTCATGTGAATACCTATTCCCTAACAAAGGATGGAGTGCGACATAAGCTAAAACCATTGAAGGAAACAGAAGAAAAGGTACGTGGTAATGCAAGAATAACTTTTTTTGATAAAGAAAATTTCTCAAATGGTATGAAGGATGAGCATATGTGTTTTACCTTAATTCCAAAGGCTAGGAACGAGGAAGTAGAAGATATACCTGTAGAAGTTGCAGAAATATTAAATGAGTTTCAGGATATTGTATCTGATAATGTTCTTGATGGATTACCACCAGTAAGAAAGATCAGTCATCAGATGGACTTGATTCCAGGAGCTAGTTTTCCAAATAGGGAAGCACACAGAATGACACTAGCAGAAAGTGAAGAGTTGAAGATAGATTTGAAGTTTAGTTCATCACATCATCCACAGATTGTATATGGTAGTAGTCCCAGAAATGCATCTCAGTTGAGGAAGATAGATAAAGGAGAAATAAGTAGTGCTAAAGCTGAGGATTTTGCAGAATATTTGAAGAACATCCATGAGGAGGTGAGGAAGCATATTACCAATATGAATGCATAGTATAAGGCTAAGGCAGATGAGAAAAGGAGGCATAAGGAATTTTAGGTTGGAGATGAAGTCGTGGTTCATTTGCAGAAGGAGCGATTTCTGGTTGGTACATATAACAAGCTGAAAATGAAGAAGTTTGGGCCATGTAAGATACTGAAGAAGCATGATTCAGGAAATGCATATGAGATTGAGTTGCCTACTGAGCTGAATATTTCACTAGTATTTAATGTTTCAGATCTGACACAGTATCATGAAGGAGGTGTTGAAGATGAGGTTACAACAGCACAGTGGAGTATTCCAACAACCAGTTCAAAAATCAAGGAGATTGAAGACATACTGGATAGTCGTGCTAGTAGAAGTACAAGGAACATGACATATGAAGAGTATTTAGTCAAATAGAAAGGATGACCTGTTGAAGATTCATCATGGCTAGCAAAGGAGGGGGTTAACCATCTTGGTTTTTCTCTACACACCTGAGTCATGACATGGTCACTTATCAAATTACCCCAGGTGTCTGATGCAGGAGCATCCTGGGTGTAAGAGAAATCTTGCATCACCCAAAAAGTATTTATGTTTTTGTATTCAATAAGGGCTATCTTGTGCAGAGCTGCTATTTATGGAAATTTACTATTTTTAGTAAGTTGGTCATATGATCTCAGAATGTTCTGGTTTCACAGTTGGAGGTTAATCCTAGTCATTTTAGCCTACTAGTTGAGTTTCATTGCCACATCACCAGTATTGGTGAAGTTATTGAAGTTTTTGGGTATGAAATCTTTTAGGTCAATTTTGAGGGCCTTAGGAGCTTTGGATCGCGATCAACCCCTAGTTGACTAGTGCTAGCGCGTGTCAGGCACTGTAGATCTCGTCATGAAATTTTTGAAAAGTGGTTACAATAGAAAAATAGAGCTACGGTTAAAAAGTTAGGACCTATGAAAGTTGGGCTACCTAAAAACATATTTTGTATTTCTTTTGAGCCGACCCTATTGTAAAAATTGTGAAAATAAAATAATTCTATGTTTGGTTGGCCTTGTTGGCTAAAAATTTGAGAACCTTCCCAAGTGGTGGAAAATTGCCTATATAAGGAGGGTTGTAGTGTTGTCTTAGGTAGTTCGGGATAGTTCTAGGTGGTAGATCTAGGTATTGATTCAAGGCTTTGTCCTACAAAATATTGTAAGGGAATGCCCATGTGGCTTTGCATATTGTAATTCTAAAAATTTGTAATTCCACATTTGTGGAGATAATAAGAAGCCCATTTTCTGTTCTTGCATATTGTTGTTGTTTCTCTATTTTTGGTATGTGTTTATGGTATTGAGGGGAGCACCTTTCATCAAGTTGTATCAGAGCAGGAGTTCCTGAGTGTGTAAATAAATCACCGATTGTGAGGCAATTTGCACTAGGACCATGGGTTAGGGTTTCTTTGTAAATAGATCACCGATTGTGAGGTAGTTTGCACCAGTACCATGGGTTAGGGTTTCTGTGTAAATAGATTACCAATTGTGAGGTAGTTTGCACCAAGACCATGGTTAGGGTTGCAGTGAGAAGCATAAAAATGCCTCCATGAAGGGAACGTGGCAGAAGAGCTGGTGTTGTAAAACCTGAAGTTAGAGCACTCCAGAGACAAGTGCGAGCATTGGAAGAGGAGATTCACAGAGCAATGAATCTTAATGTCAGAGATGAAAGCGAGGATGAAGCTGAAGAATGAAATGTTGATCAAGAAGGAGAAGTCAAAGTTTTGAATCAAGAAGAAGAAAGATGATATCTTGTTTGCCTAATTTTGACACTGTATGCTCAAGTTATGAGCAAAATACCAACTGTTGTGTTGGAAGGCCCAAAAATGGTGCAAATGATGCTCATGCATGCTGACATCACCAAATGAGGGGCTTAATTTTGACGGCCAAATAGCCGTCATTACCCAAATTTTATTTTTTTTCAAAATTTGCATGTGCACCTTAGGATGTGTGCGAGGTCGTATAATTTTTACCTCGATTTGTGTGCTAGGGTGTTCAATTTTTGTCTTAGTTTGCATACCAAGGAAAACAAATTCTTTTTGCCTCAATTTGTATGTTAGTCCATACAATTTTTTCCTTGATTTTCATGTCAGTCAATACAATTTTGCATCAATTTCTATGCTAGGGTTGTAGGACTTGGCATGGAAACAAAATTTGCCTCAAAATGCAATGGCTTCTGAATTCAACATGCCTTATATGAATCTAGGGTTTTTGGGCACTGCAATTTCAATGGCGAGGTCTATTTCAGCCCAAAGTGCATGAAAAAACACGTGACCACCTTGGGATCTATGTCAAGGCCAATTGCAAAAAAAATTTTGCAAAAATTTTAATTTTGTCCAAATTGGACAAATTTTGTATGGATCTAGGGGTTATTGGATGCTTTGAACGCAACTATGAGGTCCGTTTGAAGCCAAGATAACTAGAAAGAGAGGTCTCCCCCAGATCCAACAGAAAAACCTCTAAAATTATAGATCTGGTAAAAATGACTGAATCTCTCAGGAAGAGGACAGGGGCAAATAGATCTGAATCTCTAATACCATATTGGAATTGATGAGTAAACAACCCACAACTCCCAAGAATAGCTACATGAAAATACCTATCACAGAAAGAAAGAGAGAAGAAGGAAGAAGCTATGGAGGCCTGAACACATTGATCCACAAGAGAGGACAAACCATTCTTGATGTGCAAAACCAAAATTTCCAATTCAATAATGAATAATCTGTTATGCAAGTTATGAAAACAAGAGGAGATCAATCCTTATAAAAGAAGATCTAAACCCTAAAAGGGTGAACAAGCCTAGGTTGCATGATAATAATTAATAAAACAATTAATTATTATATGCCTAAAGTTTAGCTTAAGCATAAAGATATAATAAGTGATTTAGTAATTAAATCAAACATGATTTAATTAATAAGAAAACACTTTATTACTCTAACAAAGTATACATTTTTTATATTAATTAGTAGCAAAACAAGGGTGTTGTCCCTTATAAAACTACAACCTAAGGGCAAAAGATCCACATATACCAAAACAACAATTTACAACAAGGTCAAGAATGGAGGTCATTTAAAACACACTAGAAGCATAACTAGTAACCCACATCAAGTATCTATTAAGTATATGTTGCAAATGTGGCATCCAATAGTATAATATCTCATTGGTCTAGTTAGGGAAATAAGACTATAGTAGTAATATAGATCCCAATAAATAATAGATTAGAAACTATCATGTGACCAATAATATTAGGGTACTTATGTTACCTTGAGGGTGACTCTTACAATATTGTTAGTATATGTGAGAACATAGTAAGAAAGGAAAGGGATAATTCCCTCCAATAGTGTGAGGTATCTCTTAAAATATGGTTAGGTAATGGAATTTTAAAAGAATAAAGTATGATCATGAGAGTACTACACACATCAAGGTGATCACTCCCACATGGGGAACATAATGCAACAATGTGTAGATAATGTATTATAGTCATAAAGAAGATTTAAAAAAATCAATATATACTCAAATGATAAGGTAGGATGAGCTTCTATGGTATAGTAAATCTATGTGATGATTATAGACAAATACTCAAGTCAAACAGTGATATTGTAGGAAGGCACATGGATGAGAAAACACAAATCTTGTTTCCACTAAATTGGTAGAATAGCTCAATAAAGATTAAATGATGATAAGGGCATTAGAAATATATATATATATATATATATATATATATATATATATATATATATATATATATATATATATATATATATATATATATATATATATATATATATATATATATATATATATATATATATATATATATATATATATATATATATATATATATATATATATATATATATATATATATATATATATATCACTTATATAATTATCAATGATTGTATAGCTCTTTCATTAGTTTTTTTGTGAAGAGTGAATAGACCAAATATAAATTTGTTAAATTGGGAACTAACAATGAATTGAAGTTAAATTGGACTCTATCACTTAGTTAAATATATTAATGGATAATGCAATTTCTATGTACTTTCTTTAATTGTTTTGGGTATGTACATATATTAATTTATGTATTTACCCTTTTGGAATCAATGTATTGAGTTCCTTTAAGTGGTATATTTATTCACCATTAATATCATTGAGGGAAACATCAAATAATTAAATCCCATGCTGAAGAAGGACTATGTCCTTTGTAACATGAAGTATAGAATAAAGTCTAAACATAACATAGGTGTATGTATGATAGTATCATATGCTAAAAAACTATATCACATAAGATCATTCATTTTTATAATAAGATGACTAATTTATTTACTATTTCTAAATTATGATAAAAAAAAATTGGTCAAGTGATATTGAGTTAGGTGGACTAGTAAGTTCACTTCAAAGAAGTGTGTGGGTGGTGGGACTTGGATATTCATTGAAAGAAAATATTTTACATGACAAAGAAATAGGAAATGTATTTTTGGGTAAAGTCATATTGCAAATGTCTAGAAACATGTGAAATGTTGCTTGGTGTTATGCATAAAGTGTTTAGGATAATGTTTCCTTCTACTCAAATTCAATTCTTCTTGCACTCACTCCATTATGCAACACCTATTTTGGATCCTTTCATCCATCCTATCTAATCCTCTGCCTAAATCCTTATTTGATATTTATTTAAATATCCATTTCATCTCCCTTTATCATTACCTTACCAATTTTTTTGAGCATACCTTCATATTCATGGTCCATTATTGCATATCTTTCAAGATTATTTTCCAAAGAACAAGACAATTGAGTCCAACCTCCATGTCCTATCATGCGTCCATTATCTATCTAAGAAAATTCAAAAATATCAAAAAGCCAAAAATTCAATAAAAAAGTTTTTTTAAAAGAAAGAGTGAAAAATGATTTCCTTGATGAAAACCTAGAAAATAGATCTATTTTTTGACATTAAAAAAAATAGTAAAGAGAAATAATTTTTCGACTAGTGAAAACTTAAAAAAATGGTGCATTGGGAAAGTACCATGATGCAAACTTGGCAAATAGGTGTCATGCTTAATCTGTGATCCTTTTTCATTCCACAGTTAAGGGAAAGTTTCATCCATGTTATCCTATCATATCATATCTCTGTCATTTCCTCCATTATCCTTCATCCCTCATATTCATTATCCTATTGACATCCATATTCCCTTTTTCCATCTTTTGATCTTGACAAGGATAGGGATCTTCATAAGTATTTGCATTCTATCTTCTTCACATTTCCCACGTCCCTTTAACCTATATCCCTTATCTTATCCACACCCCTTTACTCCATATTGTTTATCTTATTGCAACCTTTAATCCCTATTCCTTATCTTTTCCATTCATGATCTTTCTTATCTTATCTATATCCCATATCTATCTCATCCAAATTCATCCCTTGATCTTGGTATAAAATAAGGATGTAAAATGATAAACATGTTGTCAAAATACGTATTGACATGTCTATCCTTATAGACCACATGTCATCCAATACACCATGCCATTATCCTATTTTTCTATGTCTAATAACTTATCTTGGTGAAAATACATTATCTCATCACTTGGATAGTCCTTGGCAACCAAAATAGCTCCAATGCCATCATAAGAAACCTGTCATTCATCTATCAACTAGTTCATTGATCTATTCATAATCTCCCTATCTTCTTAGACATTGGGGCAAATAAATACATCTTACTTAATGTGGGGTATGAAAAGTGTGTTCACCAAAATGTAAAGTAGTAATGTGTATGTATCTTGAATGTGTGGGGAAATATAGGATCTACTACTTAATCCAAATTCCCAAGGGAGAGATCCAAATAGAGTAATCACAAGGAAGTGATCAATGCACAAATGAATCAATCTATGGATAATATGAATAAAGGAGAAAACCTTATAATTCATTATAGAAAATGTGCATTTGAAAAATTAATTGAATTTAAAACAAATACTAACCTCAAAATAGGGTAACTCTGGAAAAGACCATTTTCTGATGTCTATGTTCAATTTCGGGAGATTCTGCAATCAGATCCGGCCTGGAAATGCAAAAACAGAGAAAACCATGAAACCTTCTATCTATCGGAGCAAGGTCATCCTTGACCTAAGGATTAGGGTAAGATCTTACCCTAGCGTACAATCTTCACCCCCACTAAAAGTCATCCTTGACCTGAAATAGCTGCGACATAAATTCTGTTCGTGGATCTCGGAAGTTCACCAAAAAGGGTATCTAGATATGCACTGATATTTGTCGTCTCACACCTGCACCTACAAGAAAAAGGGTTTTTTTGTTTGGATGAGGGATTTTCCTTGGTCAAACCCTAGTTTGGAATCAACCTTGAAATGTAATTGAAATTGCAATATATAAACAAAGTAAATGGAACTATTCACCTTGCTTATGTTGAAATCCTTGTGGAGGATTCGAATCCTTGAATCTACAAGTATGGATGCTCTAAAGGAATGTATATTTTTATGTAGGATGTATCAAATCAATTGCATTAGATCTTCAACACCAATCTTGAATGGATCTTGGAATAGGAAGAAGCTTGAATGAATGTGGATGGAGAAATCTTCAACAAGAGGACTCCAAAGAGATTGAATTCTTTAATGGCTAACAATGGATCTCCTTGATGAATGCTTGAATACTTGAATTCTTGAGGATGAGTGAATTCTTTAATGCTTTCCTTCTCCCTCTTACTTTCATGATCACTTGATTGCACTTGAGAGCTAGATGTGAATTGATGCTTGATAGTAGATGTCTTGATCATCAAAAGTGGATTGTGAAAATGAGAGAGGAACGCCTCCTTTTATAATGATCTAGGGAACAACCTTCTAGTGAGGCCGACATAGGAGAATTAAATTCAAATTAAGCCTTAACCCATAGAAATGGACCTAGATTAAATATAATTTAAGATTTTGCCATTCCAAATTTTGAAACAACCCACCTGGAAGCAAGAAATAAAACTTTTCGAAGCCCAACATCTCGAAACCTCTAGAATTTGAAATTTGGTCCTAGGGTCATGATCAAGGTAGACTTTGACCTAGGTCAGAGTTGAGGTTGAATTTGACCTAGGTCAGATTTGAGGTCAACCTTGACCCAGAAGGTCGAACTTGACCCTGAGGTCACATATCTTAGTTTCTCAGGACCAGGTGCCAGAAACAAGTTGGAAATATGTGGAGAGAGAAGTAGAACAGGGGGAAAAAGATAGATCCATTTAAAGACCCATTCAAGGTGCTTGACATGACCCCAGACCACTTACTCGGAGAGCTAAACCTATGCTAAATCGAAGTGCTTCCATTTTTTGACAATACATTTAGCCCCCACTTTAGCAAGAGTATGGACTTGAAGCAAACTCTTCGTAAAGGAGATCATAATGAAAAGGTAATCTCATTGAAATCAAAGGGACAAAGGAAACCTCAAGCCCCCAAGGACTCAAGTCTTTGTCAACTCCAAGATTATAATAAGAGAGACATCTCTAGAAAAAGAGAAAGAGAGAGAGAGTGTGTGTGTGATTACCTCACGCAATGAGAACTTATGTCCCATTGTGAACCACACAAGGAAATGACACAACTTGAAAGATGGAATTAAACCGCCTAGTGAATGTGGCTACTTACTAGTCAACTCATCAAGGATTCACCCTAAGGAATATTCTATTCCACAAGAGTAAAACCAAAAGAAAAAGAGATCCAGTCTTAAGGACACCTTTGACCTTAAGGGATCAAAATTTGAAATTGGAGGGATCAAGAGATCCTAAATAAAAATCCATGCTTTAAGGATTAATCACTAATCCATAAAGGGAGAGAAGTACCTTGAATAATAATATATGTATATCGAAAGTGCGTGTGTGCAATAGGTGAGCAGAGCATATGCCCCCATGTTAAAGTCATTGCTAACACTTTAACAAGAGAAATGGCCTAAATGAAATCATAAAAAACTCCATTGATTATGTTTCCACTATGAGATGCCCCCAAACAAAGACAAATCAAGGGAAATACCACATAAACATACAAAGAACACATAATGGATCTACCTACCATGGGGTCAATATGATCATAAGATAAATATATATATATATATATATATATATATATATATATATATATATATATATATATATATATATATATATATATATATATATATATATATATATATATATATTTATATATAATATTATTGCAAATGAATTGACATCATTCCCCAAAGAAAGTAGAACTACAATCACAATGGAGGAAAGAACACATAAGAGCTACGAAGAAGAATCTTTTCGGACCACAACCTAGAGACCAAAAGGAATCAGTGCTACCAAGTCACAAATCCAAGCAGACTATACAAGGAAATATTTACAAGCAATAACACAAGTAAAATATAACATGAAACAACATATAGAAGAATAGAGATACACATAGAGGATTTGTACAATAGGTTCAATTCCTTTATCACCTTGTGCCAATAAAGCAACAGGGGTTGTATAAAAGAATCTAACAACATTTAGCAAACATATTACGGGAGAAGCACAATACAATAGGAAAACACACAACAAAGATACCATAAAGGAAAATCCAATAACATGTTCTGCCTACTCTCCCCATCTCATTCTATATCATTAGGGAAGGTGGGTAAATCACAAGAGGGACTATGTCTAACATAGTAGGAATGGTAGCCAGTTCCAAACAAGGATCCTCTTGAGAATCATAATGTTCGATACTAGGTGTAAGTGTCAATTGTGATGAAATCAAATTAGGTAAATCAATGTTAATATCAATAGTCTCATATTCATCATTAACATCATTAGTATCATTAAGAGTATCTTCTTCATCCAAATTAATCAAAATAGGATCTAAGATATGAATAGAATCATCATAATCTTGCATTTTAACATCATTATTACCAATAACTTCTTCTAACACATCATGCACATGCTTGTCAAAAGAAGGTAAAGAAATTTGAAGAAAATAAGTACGAGCCTTCACCTAAGCATGATGCTTCATATGATGTTCATTAGTAGATCGATTACATTTCATTTTACTTGAAATATGTTGAGAACTAGGAGGAACTACTACCAGATCCTTCACAGGTTCTATAAGAAGATTAGTAGGATTCTCAACAAAATGACAAGAAACACTAGGAGCTTGATTAATAGAACTAGAAGCCATGGATAAAGGAGGTATGGAAGGTGCAGGTAAAAGACCATGATTAAGATCCATCAGTGGCATGCTTAACTCGATAATCTTGCGATGCTTATAGGCTTGATATGAGTGAAAAAGATTATCAGGTTGAGAAGGAAATGAATTAGGTAGTCAAGGCCAAAAGAAGTCAAGGGTAGCACAATCCTTGGGCCTAGAAGGTTGATATAAACCATGGTTAATCATCTTCACTTCTTCATCATGAATGAATTTAAGACACTTATGGATAGGAGAAGCAACAACATGCATGGCATTCAACCAAGGAAAATAAAGCTTAACTTGAAATTGATTGGAAGTAGGAACAACAACAAAGGTAGTGTTCACAAAGTTCCACCGGCAAGTTAATAGAACCAAATGATGGATAAAGAAAACCATTACAATTTTGAATCCACAAATCATATGTATCATAAGAATCACGTTGCAAGTTTTTCATAAAAAAAATCTCTTCAGGAATAACATTGACTAAAGATGTAGGATCAACTAGGAAACCTCATGTAGGTGTCTTACAAATCCTAACATAAATGTAAAGGGGACCATCAAGAGCTTTAATAGTCTTAGAATCATCAAAGGTAATCAAGAGTTCTTGAGGTCTTTTATTCTTAGGTTTCTTTCGAGGTTTTGGTTGAGATTTTAGTTTAGGCTATGGTTGTGGTTTAGGTTGAGGTGGAACTTGAGGTTGAGCTTGAAGCTGAAGTGGAGATATAGATTGATCAACATGCTCTACATGGTTAACAATGTGATTAAGATCATCCATATTTGAATCATAAACAATATCCATAGAAGATGGCTGAGCAATGGTATTAGTATCATGTGTAGGTAAAGGATTCGTATAGATTTGAAGGATTTGATTAGGAGAAGAGATAGATAAGGCATTAGAATTGATTAAGCCTTGAACCTTATATTTTAAAGAATAACACTTCTTAGTATCATGACCATTCTGACGATGATATTGACAAAAAGCTTTAGGATCAAAGGATTTAGATGCTACTATAGTAGTTAAAAGAGGTCGAATAGGAGGTAAAGTAATCATATTAGTAGTTAACAACCTATTCATAATAGAATGTAAAGATTCAAAGAGAGAAGTAAACGTATAATTTAGATGAGAAGCAGTGGATGCAGAAGTGGTATTGTGGGATGCAATAGCAACTTGATTAGCAACTACATTTGCTTGTTATTTTATCTTGACATAGTTGTTGAATTTTTTAAATTTTTTTGGGTTAGGTGCAACATCACTCTTATCAACTAGAACAAGAGCCATTGGAGTGTTGTTCTCAAATTGACTCACTTGTAATTGATAATGATGAAGTGTTGCACAAAGTTGTTGAAAAGAGGTAAATTCAGTAAGAAAAATCTTATCTCTAATATCCTTTTGCAAATTTGAAATAAACATATGTTGAATATCCATATCAAGAACAGGATAGGAAATATGAGCACGCAAATACTTACATCTACCATTGAATTCAATCAATTTTTTCTTAGTGTTTTGTTTACAATGCATCAAATCAGTCAAAAACACTTGCGAACCAATGTTATTTTGAAATTGTTGAATAAAAGCATTAGCAAGTTTTGCAAAAGATTCAATAGAATAAGGAGGCAAGGAACAGTACCATTGTAAGGCCTTGTCATGAAAAGTTCTAGCAAACAAATAGGCTAAAATCCTATGGTCATGAGCATAATCACAACAAAGGATTTGAAATGTTTTAACATGAGTAACAGGGTCTCCCTTACCATTGTAATTCTTAGGATGAGGCATATCGGCTTCATGAGGAACATGAGAATGAATGATGTCTGGGGATAAAGGACTTCCCATGTCACATGTACGAATGCTAAACTTGTTTTGAGTCAAGGATGCAAGTTGTTTTTGTAAAGATGACACAGTTTGAGCCAAACTAATGATTGTTGAATCATTAGAGGAAATAGGAGGTATATCAACATTAGAAACACTATATAAAGTGTATGAAGTTGCAGGAATGGAAGACACAATTGGAGGAACACTTGGAACTACAGTTGGAAGAGGATTGGAATAAGTAAAAGGAATATTATGATAAGAAGGTTATGATGTAGGAAGGGACATAGGAGGAACACTCATAGGAATATAGGGAAGCATCATAGTCACCAAAGGAGGAGTATAGGTAGGAATACTAGGTAAAGGAACAAAAGAAGATTCCACACTAGTAACAGGAGGAGTAAATCCTAAATCTTGAGCTTCTTGAGCTAAAGGTTTAATATTTGAATGCACAAGATGAGTAATACCACACAACATATTAAAACCTTGATCACTATCACAAAGGACTTTCCTAAGAGCCTCTATAGCTTGAATAAAATCTTGATTATGGTTTTCTTGAATAAGCCAATTACCCATTTTATCAAGTTTGGTTGAAATTTTTTGGACTTGTTCAGGAGGAAATCTTAAAGCATCATCCTCATCATGAGATGAGTGAGAAGAGTTTTGCTCCATAGTAGGATTGGAATCATGAATAATCAAATTTTCATCCAGAATCCTAAGGAAAGGAGAGGAAGAATCAGGATCAAGGGCACCCATAAGCCTAAGACTTCATCTAACCAGAATATTATAAGTAGGACTAGAGGTAGTAAAGATCATATATACCAATGCAATGCTAATGAACTAAACTAAGAAAACACAAAGCATGAACAAATGAATGTTTTTATTTTTTTATTTTATATGAGATGTAAATAGATAAAAGAAATCTAATACATGCAAGATCTAACACCATAAAATAAAGAGTTTAACCATAAATATGATAGGGAATCTAATTCCACAAAAGAGAGGGGATAAGCTTGTCATGTTGACCAAAAATGTGGGGTTTCAAAAGTGTGTTCACCAAAATGTAAAGTAGTCATGTTCATGTATCTTGAATGTGTGGGGAAATATAGGATCTAATACTTAATCCAAATTCCCTAGGGAGAGATCCAAATAGATTAATCAAAAGGAAGTGATCAATGCACAAATGAATCAATCTATGGAGAATATGAAGAAAGGAGAAAAGCTTATAATTCATTATAGAAAATGTGCCTTTGAAAACTTAATTGAATTGAAAATAAATACTAACCTCAAAATAGGGTAAATTTGGCAAAGACTATTTTCTGATGTCTATGTTTAGTTTTAGTAGATTCTGCAATCAGATCTGGCCTAGAAATGCAGAAATAGAGAAAACCCAGAAACCTTTTGTCTATCGGAGCAAGGTCATCCTTGACCTTAGGATCGAGGTGAGATCTTACCCTGGGGTACAATCTTGACCCCCACTGAAAGTCATTTTTGACTTGAAACAGCTCCAATAGAAATTTCGTTCATGGATCTCAGAAGTTCGCCAAAAAGGGTATCCGGATCTGTACTAATATTCATCATCCTGCACCTGCACTTGCAAGAAAAAGGGCGTTTTTGTTTGGATGAGGGGTTTTCCTTGGTCAAACCCTGCTTTGGAATCAACTTTGAAATGTAATTGAAATTGCAGTATATAAGCAAAGTAAATGGAACTATTCACCTTGCTTATGGTGAAATCCTTGTGGAGGATTCGAATCCTTGAATCCACAAGTATGGATGCTCCAAATGAATGTATATTTGTATGTACAATGTCTCAAATAAATTGAATTAGATCTTCAACACCAATCTTGAATGGATCTTGGAATAGGAAGAAGCTTGAATGAATGTGGATGGAGAAATCTTGAACAAGAGGACTCTAAAGAGATTGAATTCTTCAATGGCTAACAATGGATCTCCTTGATGAATGCTTGAATGCTTGAGGATGAATGGATGCTTGAATGATTTCCTTCTCCTTCTCACTTTCTTGATCACTTGATTGTACTTGAGAGCTAGATGTGAATTGATGCTTGATAGTAGATGTCTTGATCATCAAAAGTGGATTGTGAAAATGAGAGAGGAAGGCCTCCTTTTATAGTGATCTAGGGCACAAACTTCTAGAGAGGCTGACATAGGAGAATTAAATTACAATTAAGCCTAACCCCTAGAAATGGACCTAGACTAAATATAATTTAAGAGTTTACCGTTCCAAAATTTGAAATAGCCGAGCCGGAAGCAGGAAATAAAACTTTCTGAAGCCCGACATCTCAAAACCTCTAGAATTTCAAATTTAAACCTAGGGTTAGGGTCGGGGTCGACTCTAACCTAGGTCAGAGTCAAGGTCAAATTTGACCTAGGTCAGTGTTGAGGTCGACCTTGACCCTGAGGTCACAGATCTTAGTTTCCAAGGACCGGGTTCCAAAGATAGGCTAGAAATAGGTAGAGAGTGAAGTAGAACAGGGGGAAAAAGCCAGATCCATTCAAAGACCCATTCAAGGCACTTGACATGACCCCAGACCACTTACTCGAAGGGCTAAACCTGTCCTAAATGGAAGTGCTTCCATTTTCCGATGATACACTTAAAATTTCTAAAAAAATCCTTAAAGTCATATAATGTCCTAAAAATTTGCTAAACATCATATAATATCCTGAAAAAAATTGAATAATGTACTAAATTTTTTTTTAAAAAAACTTAAGAAAGCACTAAAATATCAACTATCCCAAAAAAGTATAAAAAACTAAAAAGAAATCAAAATCCAAAAATAATCAGTAATTTGCATTTCATCAATAAATTTTTCCTTTACAAAAAGATAGACATTTGAGTAGACACAACCTGAAAATTTGTTAACCATTGTGCTTAAAAAATCACATATCAACAGAAAAATTATCTAGTCACTGCAAGTGATATCAATATTTTCCTATCAAATTAACAACATGAATACATCCTATCATTTCTCCCATACAAGGTGTGGTATACTCTAAACTAGATGGAATATATCCTAGATGACATACTTCATTCCTAAAACTAGAGATCATCATCATCAAATAAACTATCAAATTTAACAAGAAGATCAGAATGGTTGTTGACTTGCTTGGTTCAGTGAGTCTTATCTTTTTTTTATTCATCTTCAATCATGTTCCTATGGTACTCAAGGATATCTGCAAGTGATTAGAGTGGCCAAGGTGGTTCATGATCTTTAATTTTTGCCTTATGTTTGAAGGGTGTTTTTTCATGAATCTCTAGGGAAAATATGTCCTATGCTTTAGGATTGATGGAAACATTCCTTGTCTGAAATATGTCCTTTTTTCCTCAAAGGGATAGCATTATTGCTCTAGTTTTCTATGTCATGGTGTGACCCATCCACTTTCGAAATTAAATAAAGATCTCTAATGATAAAGTGCACTTATGAAAGCAATGTTTCCTCAATACTAACTATTATTCATTTCTTACTAATTTATTCTTCTATCTAGCTTTTCTTATGTTAATCCTTGCAATCATTTTAAAAAAATTGTCCCCATATCAAGAAGTTTTCCCAATTCTTCGAGGGGGGATCGTGCCTTTATTCCTTTGGTCCACTTGGATATAATCTTTTAATTTTCCTTTGAAACAATACTCAGAATCGTATTTTTTCAAAGACAAGAAAAATGTAGGAACTTAAAAATGGTTAACACCTGTGGCTAACCTTTTTAACATGTCCTTTATATTGTGTGTTTGATCTTCTTCATTCATTGATATTGTATCATTCTTCTATTAATTAAATGATGATCTAATTATTTAATTAATTCATAATTTTCCTCCTCTAATTTGACCATTTCCTGGCAATTTGTCTCCAACCACCAATGTGGTTAAATAATTTTTATAATTATTTAATCTTTGTCCTAGGACAAATAACAATTTAATTTATCCTTTATCTTAACGATATCCCTTTGGTAAATAAACATATTATTTATTTACTTAATTTCCCCTCTTCCCACAATTAAATAAATAAACTTATATGATTGTCTAATTTTCCAAATATAAAGAAATTAATAAGTTTTAATTATTATATTCCACTCCAATTTCAAACTCAACCTATCTTTTTTCATGCTAATTTATCTCCATTTCTAAATATTCCACCTTACACTTTCCTCTCCACTTCTAAGTCCCATTTACTAATTTCCTTTTCCACTTAACTCTTTCCTCCCATTTTCTCCTCACCCCTTTCCTCGACTTGCAAATGGAATTTTCTGTTGAAAATAAATATTCTAATATTTATTTCTATTTTCTCATCCACTTAAAGTGCAATTTCTAATTTATCATCACTTAACTGGCCTCTCATTTAACCTTCTCTATTGATTGTTTTGAGTTCTAAATTGATCTTGGCTATATAATCTATCCCATTTTTTTCTATAAATGGACTCTCATTTATCATCCTAAAAGCTATGATTTTAAAGTATTCTTGATCTCACTCTATGCATCTATCGTTGCTTTGATTACATTGTGTGCATTATCATAATTAGAGCAACAAACCATTAGAGGAGAAAGAAAGACATTGAAGCACATCAAAGGAATGTTTGGAAGTTTGGTTTGATTTTATTTATGTTTTCTTACATTTCATTTTGATGTAATTAATGGTAGGATTAGGATGATTCACATGAAAATTTTCTTTTGTGGTTGGCATTTTGGTTTTATGTTTTCTAACTCTAATTTTCCAAGTCTACACATGTCAACCAAGGTAGTGGCCCAACTACAACATTTTATTAGAGTTGATGAGAAAATAACCCATAGCTCCCAAGAGCACCTGCATGCAAATACTTATCATAGAAAGAGAGAGAAGAAGCAACAAGCTATGGAGGCCTAAATGCATTGATCCACGAGAGAGGAGAAATCATTCTTGATGTGCAAAAAAAATGAGTTGCAATTCAATAATGAATAATCTCAATAATTTGTTGTGAAAACAAAGGAGATCAATCTTTATAAAAGGAGATTTGCAAACCTAAAAAGGTAAAACCTAGGTTGCACAATAATAATTAATAAAGTAATTAATTATTATATGCCTAAAGTTTAGCTTAAGTAGAAAGAGATAATAAGTGACTTAGTAATTAAATCAAACATGATTTAATTAATAAGAAAACACTTTATTACTCTAACACCCCCCCTTAAGATGAACTTTGGGGGAAGCTACAAAGAAAAACTGAAAATAAATGGGTCCCAGCAACAAAATGCCTGATCAGGTTCCCAAGTAGAAAAGAGAGTCTCTATAAAGCGAGGAAATTGAGAAAACCACATGGGAAAAAGTCTACTCCAAAAAGAGAGAAAGACTAGTCTGAAGGACTGAAGAAGCCTCCAAAACTAGGAATGTTCCATAAAATAGGAACAAGGATGAACATGTACAACATCACTAAAGCAAGAAGCTGCAAAATTTGTCAAGAAATAATTGATGATCAAAAGATCCTCCACTAAAATATGACTAGGTAGAGAAGACTATAATCTGCATGAGTGCCCTCAAATGACACTACTCAAATCAGGAGGAAAACAAAGGCAAACACCTAAACTCGAAAATATAGATGGCATAAAAACACCAAAAGTCTTAAGAGTTGATCAATGAAAGTTGGAAGAGTGCGTCCAAAAAAAATAGGATAGAAAGAGTGTTCATATGGTAAATGATCCATCTCACCAGAATGCATAGGTACCCAGCCACTGCATCCACTATTGAATACATAGCTCACACTATCGAACCAAGGAAGCAGTAGAACCAATAGTAGAAACCCCCCATAAAGTTGATAAGGGAGTCATGACAGGTACACTAAAAATATCATCCAATATGAACTGCATGATACCAGGAACATCAAAGGTGTAGACAGAGTACAAACAAAAATAAAGATACCTGAGGCTAATGTTGTTGGAGGAACACTCACATGACAAAAGTAGATGGAAAACAAAGGAAAACATCAAAACCACCCTGGCACTTTATAATGGAGTGTGAGTATATAGAGTACAAACATGTGAAAAATCTCATACATCCAATAGAATGATAGTTTATCTAAGCGCGTGTGCATAAAAGAATGCTACAAAAGTGAAGTATACAATGCTCAAAGAAGAGTGAAGGCTATTGAAACAAAAAAACTACCTAAGATGAGTCATCCCTCAAAAGGAAAAGATCCCAAGACCTGAAACATCCAAGATATCTACCAGATTATAAAAATGCAAAAATTTGAATAAAATGTACCTAGAGCAGAATCTGGAAAAAAGACTCATGACATTGGAAAGCTCTCAAAACAAGTTTTCCAATGATATATCATTTTCAAAAAATGAAGGCTAGATGCGCAAGATAGAGCTTTTGGAGTGCAAAAATGAACATCTAAAATTGACAAAAAAAATCATCAAAAAAGAAATATAAAAAATTCAAACCTCTAGATCTGGATAGAGCTCGGAACCAACTTTCCAACGATATCTCGTTTGCCCAATTTTGACACTGTATGCTTAAGTTACGAGCAAAATACTATCGAGTGCTACGGGGGGCCCAAAATGGTGTCAAAATCTTGCTGATGCATACTGACGACAGCAATCGACAGGCCTAAATTCGACAGCCAAATGGCCATCAAGGCTCAAATCTGGTCGGGGGCTAAAACACTGGGCCCCTGGTCGCCATATGACTAGGGGCTGAAGTTGCTGCCGCCATGGGAATAAATTTGACGGCCAAATGGTCATCGCTGAGCAAAAAAAATAAAAAAATAAAAAAATAAAAAAATAAAAAAATAAAAAAATAAAAAAATTGAAAAATCATAGGTGCTGCCTCGAGAAGCATGTCTAGAGAGTACCACAAAAAGCCCCAAAATACAAAGTTGTCTAAATTGGACATACCTTACATGGAAATAGGGGTTTTTGGGCACTACAGACACAACCATGAGGTCTGTTTGGACCAAAAATGCTCAAAAAATAGTGACCACCTCAGGATTCATGCCGGGGCTAGTTGTAAAAAACAATTTGCTACAGATTCCAACTTTGTCCAAATTGGACAAATTTTATATAGATCTAGGTGTTCTTGGGCTCTCTAAACACAATGGTGAGGTATGTTTGAGCCCAAGGTGAATAGAAAAAGAGGTCCCCCAAGATCTGTTAGAAAACCCTCTGAAAAACTCAGATCTGACAAACATGACCAAATCTCTCTGGAAGAGGACAGAAGAAAATAGATCTGAAGCTCTGATACCATATTGAAGTTGATGACAAAACAACCCACAGCTCCCAAGAGCACCTGCATGCAAACACCTATCACAAAAAGAGAGAGAAGAAGCAAGAAATTATGGAGGCTTGAATGCATTGATCCACTAGAGAGGAGAAATCATTCTTGATGTGCAAAAATAAAAGTTGTAATTCAATAATGAATAATCTCAATAATCTGTTATGAAAACAAAAGAGATTAAACCTTATAAAAGAAGATCTGAAAACCTAAAAAGGTAAAACCTAGGTTGCACAATAATAATTAATAAAGTAATTAATTATTATATGCCTAAAGTTTAGCTTAAGTAGACAGAGATAATAAGTGACTTAGTAATTAAATCAAACATGATTTAATTACTAAGAAAACACTTTATTACTCTAACACATTTGACAAAATTCCTCTATCCTTTATGTTTTGAAGGAGATCTATACCATCTTCCAAAGCTCCCATTTTGCCAAAGGTGGGAAGGGTGCTTTCACATTTTGCAGAAGTTCACCAAGGAAATTACAACTACAAAATCTAATAATATTTCTTCATCCTTTATGCTTTGATGGATGTCCATACCCTATTCCAAAGTTGTTATTTTAGTACAAGTAGGAAGCACATTGGAAAATGTTGTAGAATTTGACTCACTTTTTGTTAATTATTTATTTATTATTAACTGTCAAATATTTTACTCAAAGCCTATATTTCTATCGGTGTAACTATTGCACCTTGTCGGAGTGCAAGTGGTAGTCTATAGAAAGAAAGAAAAGTATTAAATAATATCATGTATTATTTTATTTTATGTTTGGTAAAACAAGTAGTCAAATAGGTCATACAAATCACAGTGTAGTTTTGATATTGATATACCTATTAACTCATAACATTATTGTTATTATTCAATCACTCAAATGAATAAAAAACATGTTTAATATGATTGCTATAAACTAGCCAAAGAAAAAATAAATTAAATAAAAATATATTTTGTCTGTATATCTCAAAAGATTCATTTATGTTTTAATAGTTTAGCTATATATGTAATTAAATACATTTCAAATATATTTTGAATAATTAAATCTATTCATACATCATATCAATTATAAATACATAAAACAAATAAAATATCAAGAAAGAATAAGTCATTGGTATAAATTTTAAAAATATAAGTTATTGTTATATTTTTATATAATAATAATAATAATAATAATAATAATAATAATATTATTATTATTATTATTATTATTATTATTTGGTACTATGAGCTCACACTAGTAGTGGAGTCGGCTTGGGTCATGGATTTGTTGCCCATAGGTCATGAGTTTGACTTTGAGGTCTAGATTTCACTCGATCCACCTGATAGGTGGACTACTTGGTACATCTCTAGTGACTAGTCTCGGCTTATATTCCTTAAGAGATAGGTATGCTAATAGAAATTTGAAAAACCAATTTTGAATATCAATTTAAATAGTAATAATGTTTTTTTATAAACAATGTACATCTATAGGTTGTCCACATTCACAAGTATACAGTGGCTATTCACAACTTGCAAAAAAACTATTAAGAAAGTCTTGTAATAGATAGCGTACTAGTCAAGCTATTTACAACTTGCAAAAAAATAATTGAAAAAGTCTATTAATAGATAGAATACAAATCAAACTTTTTACAACGTAGAAAAACTTATTACAAATCAAACTATTCACAACTTGTAAAAAACCATTGAAAAAGTCTCCTAATAAGTAGATTACAAATCAAACTATTCACAACTTAGAAAAAAAAACCTTGAAAAAGTGTCATGATAGATGAAATGCAAGTGAAACTATTTACCACTAGAAAGAGATATTAAAGAAGTATTGTGGTACGTGGAGTATCTTGGTAGATGGAGTTTAAGTCAAACTAGGTGTAATTTGTTAAATAGTTGTAATTTGATAGTATAATTCATAAGTCTTCGTGAACTAAATGAACTAGTGGCTCCTTGGTTGGGATTAGCCATTCCAACAAAACTATACAAAAAAAATATCTCGTGTTCCATATGTTTCAACGGTTTGTAATTACTCCCACATTGTATGAGGGGAATTGCTTCTGCAGTCTTATATGAATTGTATGAAGGTAAAAATAATTGTTTGATCTCTTCTATTTTTTTAGTTGACCTTTGATTTGTCCTAGATTTTTAGACGAAAACTAGAATGTATCTGACCTCTCATTAGTTGATCTATGATCATGTGATAAAAAAGGTTTTATAACTCATTTAAGTGAATGAAAATTCAATTGTGTGTTTAACAATATATTGCTGTAAAAAAGTCAATCTTTCTATATTTTGTTATTTCTTCAATTATAAACAAGTGCCACGTAGTGACCACGTACTTGCCTTTAGTTTTATAAATAAATTTTATTTTAATTTTATGTAAAGTAAATTTTTAATTATAATAATTTATAACTAAGTTTAATTTTAATTTTAATTTATATGTAAAGTAATTATTTAATTATAAAAAATTATAAAATTACTATAATTATAGTTCTAATAATATTTTTAATTTTATAAATAATTATAAAATATCATTTATAATTAATTTAAATTGTAAAATAGTTTTACTTATAATTAATTTTAATATTAATTATTTAGTCGAAATAACTCTTTTTCAATAATATTATAATGTTATTCTATTAAATCTAAATTTATATAATATATATTAAAATAAATAAAAAAAATACAATATTTTATAATACAACAAAAATAGAAATTTTATTTTAATATAAGGAAAAACTTATCAATCTCTTAATAGGTATCTAAAAAGTTGTAAACCATAAACCAAATTTTATAAATAATTATAAAATATCATTTATAATTAATTTAAATTGTAAAATAGTTCTGCTTATAATTAATTTTAATATTAATTATTTAGTCCAAATAACTCTTTTTCAACAATATTATAATGTTATTTTATTATATCTAAATTTATATAATATATATTAAAATAAATCCAAAAAATTCAATATTTTATAATACAACAAAAATAGAAATATTATTTTAATATAAGGAAAAACTTATCAATCTCTTAATAGGTATCTAAAAAGTTGTAAATGATAAACCAAATAAAATCAGATGATATATAAATTAGATTGTATTATTTGAATGCACGATTTTAATTGGTTCGCTCTAGTAATAAGAGCTCAAATGTATTAGCCAATCATATCATCAAAAATAATTTTTACAAATTATAAATTTAAAAAATTAACATTTAAACTATAGAATATGTGTTATTTTTAACAAAATAAGAAAATACTAAATTATAATTGGTGCAAAGAATTGGTTTTAATCCCTACTTAATGGAAGAAATGCAAAAAGTGATACAATAGTACTTGCTAGCCTATCGGCAAGTACTAATAACTGAAGAAAAGATCACCGTTTACAAACTAGAAAATTGCTCTTCTGAAAAAAGATATAAAGATATGGATAAGCCTTTTCTGAAGAAAGAAGGCCAACCCAAATTTAATATTGCCAGGCAAAGAAAACATTTGTAGTCTTGAGGAAAAAGGAGGCTTGTAATTACTCACCATAGCAGTTACAGTAAAGGAAAAGTCACCGAAAAGAGAAAGATAAAAAAGAATAAGGATATAAGCCACTGGCAAATTAGATTGCGGACCGAATATTTTTTTTGAGAAAAAGACGAAGAATTTTTTTTTGAAGAATTAGGCTTAACTAACCACCTAAAAAACATTTTGAAAAATAAATTAAATGCTTGACATTGTCATTTCTTAACCGAAACATGCTCTTTTAAAAAAGCTTACTAAACGTTTGAACATTTCTTGACAGAAGCGTGTTCTACAGTTACTAAATCTACATGAATGACATGTCATGATTATCTATCTTATTCCTTCTTACAAACCTTAGCAGAGTTTTATAAGAAATTGTTATCTTAGTTAAAAAATTCCAAGGAATAACTCAACTCAAATAAACAAGAATAACAGTACCGATAAAGCAGGTCCTTAATCTGTCAGGGATTGAGGAGCAGAGTTGTCTTGCTGGAAGACTTTCGGGGATATACCAAGCAGATAGCAGATTGCAAACAGATAGCTACAATTTTTGAACTAATTTTGACAGATATGTATAGTCAAATTATGTTTGACAGATGCATTTTGTAATAGTTTTCTAGGGCTTGTTATGCTTAAATTAGTTGTAGTTTTATCTTTGTTGGTTTCTGAACTCTGCATTATGTATATCTTATTTTATATATATAAATAAAACTCTATGAACTACTACTATCTCAAAGAGGTGCCAGGCAGGGTTCTGTTCATAAAACTCCTTAGTTTTCTCCAAAACCTGATGATTTCAATTTCAAACCAAGCAAACAACAGAGCATATGCGTAGTGAATTATACATAAATCATGTTTTATGTATCAAATATGGTTCTTTTGGTCTCTCCGTGTTTCTCTGTTTCTGCTACTCCTCTGTATCCATCTCATGGTTTTAGATCAATAATGTTTTCAAAGGTGGTCTATGCTCTATTCTAAATTTCTGTCAGATTGGTTGTCCTCTGGCAGCCACCTAATCATAACTTCACGAGATCGACACATTCTCAATGCTGCCCACATCTCATTAGTCTACTCAAGAGTCTAGTCTACTTTCTAGAGAAACCATGGCGGAATTTAGGGCAATATTGGCCCCTCAATATTAATTACTTATTTTTCCAATTAACTATTAATATATTATATTTATTATTTATTATTTTTAATAAATTATTAATATAATAATTTTGATATAAATATATTTCATTTGTTTAAATATTATTGATATATATTTTTCTTTTCAATTTAAGAAAAAATCATATTTATAAAATATTCTCTTTTCAACATATTTTAATTTTTTTAAAGATATTTTATTGGTCACTATTTTTAGTTGTTTTATTTTGTTCTATTAGAAACAAAGATTTTTTAAGTCTAGAATATATTTAAAATTGAATTAAACCTCCATGGAACCAGAATTTAATAAATAAATGAACAACTTTTAAAAAATACTAAATTCTAGGTTAATATTAAAGATCATCATATATTTGTGAAATAAATTTAGATTGGTACACACATTCAAAATCTAAATTTTTTATATTAGAATTAACTCATAAATTTTATATTTAGATTTTCAATTGATTATTTGATTAGACATAAACAACAATGAAAAATTAGCTTTAAAAAAATAGAAGCCTTTCAATCAAGTTATTCATTTCTCTTTAAATTTTACTTCTTACTTTTTGTAAAATAAAAAATAAAAAATTAAATTAATAATAAAACTTTCTATCTTCATGAAGTTACTTTTTAGTTTGTTTATTTTTTTTAGTCTTAGATAAATCTTTGAAGGAAAATCAAGTTGTTTTTCAAACTTTTTTAATTTTCTCATCACATACATGACACACCTATTTATTATCCTTTTAGTGGTTAAAAAAAAGTGTAATTAATAAACCTATTAGTAGGAGAGATATTTAGTATTTGAACTATGTGCTATTTATATTTTTAGTCCTATTTATTATTTTTTAGTTGAAAAAATGTAATTAATAGATCTATTAGTAGGTTGAGATAAAAATTAAAAAATTAAATTAATAATTAACTTTCTATCTTAATGGTTACTTTTTAATTTGTTTATTATTTTCTAGTCTTAGATAAATCTTAGAAGAAATCTCAAGTTTCTTTTCAAACTTTTTAAATTTTTCTTCTTTCTTAGGTTTCTTTAATTGGAAATAGACAAAATTATAATCAAATATTACAACATCTGATTATCTCATCACATACATGAGACAACTATTTATTATCAATATAGTGGTAAAATAAAGTGTAATTAATTAACCCATTAGTAGTCAGAGATATTTAGAATTTGAACTATGTCCTATTTATGGGCTAGGGCATCATTATTTGCTTTCATTGATGATTATATACTATACTTGACTTCTCAAGGCCATGGGCCTATGACGGTTTCTTCTTTTACTATATATCATTGCTTGATTTGATTTGGTTATTGACACAACATTATAATGGTCACTGATTTATTTTACTTGTTTAGATCTTTGAGGACTCGTGTTTAACACTAGGGCATTATTGATGGATCCTTGCATTTTTATTATCTGCTTGCTATGATGACCTAGGGCATTAATGATTAACTATTACTTGTTTTCAATTCATCGCATGATTCACTATCAGCTCATTTCTAATGTACAAATATTCTAATCCTTAGTGAGTAGACATTATGATACTCGTTAAGCCTTACTTTTAGTTCATCATAAGGATTGGTACTCACTAAGAAAAAGACATGAAAGTTGCCAAGTCTAAGCATCATATGTTCTTCCAAGACAATGTGCATAGAATTGGCTACTTTCATGTCCACTATGATGTATAGAATCCTACCTTGATGCAAAGAAAAAGAAAGGCTCATTTTTAATTTTCTCCAAATCCGAGTTGCCCGTGTAAAGAGGGCGAAGTCAAGCTAGGCAAGAATAGATATGTGTTTATTTGGATATTTGATCCTTCCATTTGCTTCATGTTAGCTCGAAGCATCATGCCTTAGTTTCATTGGTGATTATTTACTTTCTCAAGGCGGCAAGCCTGTGACTGTTTCTTCCTTCTGTATATATCTTTGATTTGGTTATTGATACAACATTATAATGCTCACTGTTGTATTTTACTTGTTTGGATCTTTGAGGACCCGTGTTTAACACTAGGGCATTATTGTTGGATCCTTGCATTTTTATTATTTGCTTGCACACTGTGATGACCCAGGGCATCAATGATTAACTATTACTCATTTTCAATTTATCACATGATTGACTATCGGGCTAGGGCATCATTATTTGCTTCCATTGATGATTATATACTATACTTGATTTCTCAAGACCGTGGGCTTGTGACTGTTTCTTCCTTCTATATATAACATTGCTCGATTTGATTTGGTTATTGACACAACATTATAATGCTCACTGCTGTATTTTACTTGTTTGGATCTTTGAGGACCCATGTTTAACACTAGGCCATTATTGTTGGATCCTTTCATTTTTATTATTTTCTTGTTGTGATGACCTAGGGAATCAATGATTAACTATTACTTATTTTCAATTCATCACATAATTGACTATCGAGCAATGGCATCATTATTTTCTTCCATTGATAAATATTTACTGTACTTGATTGCTCAAGGCCGCGGGCCTCTAACTATTTATTCCTTCTCTATATATCATTTCTTGATTTGATTTGATTATTGACACAACATGATAATGATCACTGATGTATTTTACTTGTTTGGATCTTTGAGTACCCATTTTTAACACTAGTGCATTATTGCTGGATCCTTGTATTTTTATTTACTATTGGATCTCATGAAGCTAGAGAATTATGGATTTACTAATTGCATGATCATTTGATGGCATGCTTACTATTTGGAGGATAGATAGTTAATGGTTTCATTCAGGCTTTAGTTGGTGTGTGTATAGAACCATTTTCAAATGGTATTCTTTCAATAAAAAAAACATTCTTTGCAAATTGTGAATCTTCCTGCAGGGTACAGTCAGCCCATGCAGTGCCTTCAAACATGTTTTGCGGTGTATTAATGATTGGATCGTGATTTAATATCATTGTCTTGGGTGTTATTTACATGTGCAAACATTTATTTTAGTGTTTAACACTAGGGCATTATTGGTGGATCCTTGCATTTTTATTATCTTCTTGCACGCTGTGATGACCTAGGGCATCAATGATTAACTCTTACTTGTTTTCAATTTATCGCATGATTGAATATCAGGCCAAGGTATCATTATTTTCTTCCATTGATGATTATATATTGTACTTGATTTCTCAAGGCCGCGGGCTTACGACGGTTTCTTCTTTCTGTATATATCATTGCTTGATTTGATTGGGTTATTGACATAATATTATAATGCTCACTGCTGTATTTTACTTTTTTGGATCTTTGAGGACCCATGTTTAATACTAGGGCATTATTGTTGGATCCTTGCATTTTTATTTACTGTTGTATCTCATGAAGCTAGGGCATTATGGATTTACTAATTGCATGATCATTTGATGGCATACTTACTGTTTCGGGGACAATTAAATAGTTAGTTAATGGTTGCAGTCAGTCTTTAGTTGGTTAGAATTCTTTATTAGTGTTGATCCATGTGAGTTGAGGGGGAATGTGGAGTTGGTGTGTGTAAAGAACTATTTTCAAATGGTATTCATTCAATAAACAAAAACATTCTCTGAAAATTGTGAATTTTCCCACAGGGTACAGTCAGCCCATGCAGTACCTTCAAACATTTTTTGTGGTGTATTAGTGATTGCATCATGATGTAATATGATTTTCTTGGGTGCTATTTACATTTCCAAATATTTATTTCAATATTTTAATTGTTATTAAAGCCTAGGAATTAACTGGTGTCAGACTGTGCCTGGGTTTTCTAGTTGCAACAGCGAATTGGGATTGCGGTCTCCATAATGGATTGACTCTCCCACCCCTATGGTCACTATGATTGGTAGCATAGGTTTAAATATGTAATATATCCTTGTATCATAGTGTCTTTGCAAGGGTATAAGTTGATGTGTTTGGGAAGCCACAAAATGGTGGAGTTTGTTGATTAAAGAGTGCTTTGTTTTGGCACCAGTCACTTGGGAAGTGTATGCCCTTAAGAGTAGATACATTGAATGTTGTAACATGGATGTTTGTATCCATAATGATGTGGTAGAACCATTGGATTTATTTGGAGATGGTTGTGAAGTTTATTTTGAACAGACCCTAGTTGTGGGACCCTAGGAACAAGGGTTTGGTGGGTAGAGGAATTGGTAAGTGTTAAAGTATTAAAACCTTGAAAATATATTGTTTTGAACATTTATTAAAGACTTTTTCTTGGTTGGGAGGTAGGGAAGTGAAGACATCTATGAATTTGTTTGTTATTGGGGTTGAATTAGGCCTAGTTTGTGGGTGCTAGGGTATTGGATCTAGCATATGGTCTAAAAGAGAATACCCTAAGACTTGAGGATGATTTAGAGAATCCAAAAGGGTATCTGAAACACTAATTATTTTCTTGTGTTGTTTGGGAAGTTGGGAGAAAAAGGCAGATTTGTGACTAGTAAAGGTTACAAGCCCAAAGGGCTAATGGTATGAGTTATGTTGGAGATCACTTAACAAGACTTGGTGGGTTGGTGAAACATGGAACATTGACCATATTAAGGTGTTCCAAGGTGTTAGAACAAAGGTGGAAGTCTCATTTGGAGATTTGCCATATTGGATGCTCTAGGTGCATTGGGAGAAGCCTAGATAGTGCATCCTTGAATGGATGTTTGATGTGAGAAGTTGTCTCACTTATTGACTAATTGATCACTCATTTTAATTAGGTTATGGGCTTATAATAAGAAAGAGAAGAAATGGAGAGAAAATGCCTATACTTGAGAGAAATTTGATGGAGGCATCTAAAATGCTTGACAAGTTAGTAACAATATTTGTAAGAGATGTTGCAGCAAGTCCCTCCAACACCTTCAAGAACCTAAATGGCACGGTAAGATCACAATTTGAATAATTTGAAAAAACTTCTAAACTTAAGTTGAGAAGAGAAAGTGGTGATAGAAGATCCAATGAGCTAAAGAATACATTAGATTGTGATAGAGTATTGTTGGAAATAAGTGTCAAAAATATTCAAGCTTCTCTAAATGAAGGTGGTAAAAATAAGTCCTTGTGTCAAATGTATCTAAATTTACTGATGATATTGTGAAGATGATTAAGGATTGTGTGTAGAGGAGAGAGAGAATTGATTACTCATTTGATCCTTTAGTTTCTTCAACATATGATTTAGAAGGTCAAGTCATTCCTCTACTTGACCATATAGATAATTTGGAGAAATAAAGGAGCAAAATTACTGGAAAGGTAAAGGAGTTAAGAAGTTTGATAGCACTAAGATTTGTGGATGGATCTTTGATGATGGAAAGTGTACAAAAGAAGAGGTAGGTGTTTATTTGGCTATTTCATTATTCCATTTGCTTCATGTGCTACTAGTTATGATCATGCAATTAGTAAATCCATAATACCCTAGTCTCATGAGATATGAAGATCATAAGCATGGGTGCATTCAAATGGGCATAATGAAGCAAAAAAGATAATGATAAAACAACAAATCTGGGCTAACATAAGCTGTGAGCATAACCAACTCCTAGAAAGATAATGTTGAATATAGACATATATGAGTAAATGAGCATAAACAATAGGGTACCAGACATTGCTGAAAGAGATGATGGAAGGATGACCAGGGTGTGAATCTAGTGTGCTCCTACTTGATCCAGAACTTGCAAGAAGGAAAGAAATGAGCTTAGATTTAAGAGATCTAAGCAATGCATAATATCCTATTACATATCCTCATCTATAGTCATGCATGAGCATAATCAAGCCATACATAGTCAATCATGCAATGAATTAAAAAAAGGTAATAGTTAATCATTGATGTCATAGGTCATCACAACAAGAAGTAAACAAAAATGAAAGGATTCAACAATAATTCCCTAGTGTTAAACATGGGTCCTCAAAGATCCAAACAAGTAAAATACAATAGTGAGCATTATAATTTTGTGTCAATAACCAAATCAAATCAAGCAATGGTATATATAGAAGGAAGAAACAGTCACAGGCCTACAACCTTGAGAAATCAAGTACATTAAATAATCATCAATAGAAGAAAATAATGATTCCCTATCCCAATAGTCAATCATGCGATGAACTGAAAACAAGTAATAGTTAATCATTGATTCCCTAGGTCATCACAACAAGATGATTAAAAAAATGCAAGAATCCAACAATAATGCCCTAGTGTTAAACACGGGTCCTCAAAGATCCAAACAAGTAAAATACAACATTGAGCATTATAATGTTGTGTCAATAACCAAATTAAATCAAGCAATGGTATATACAAAAGGAAGAAATAGTCACAAGCCCGTGGTCTTGAGGAATCAAGTATAGTAAATAATCATCAATGGAAGAAAATAATGATGCCCTAGCCTGATAGTCAATCATGAGATGAATTGAAAACAAGTGATAGTTAATCATTGATGCCCTAAGTCATCAAAACAATTAAAAATGCAAGGAGCCAGCAATAATGCCCTAGTGTTAAACACGGGTCCTCAAAGATTGAAACAAGTGAAATACAATAGTGAGCATAATAATGTTGTGTCAATAACCAAATCAAATCAAGAAATGATATATACAAAAGGAAGAAACAGTCATAGGCCTATGGCTTTGAGCAATCACGTACAATAAATAATCATCAATCCAGAAGAAAATAATGATTCCCTAGCCTGATAGTCAATCATCGATAAATTCAAAATAAGTAATAGTTAATCATTAATGCCCTAGGTCATCACAGTAAATAAAAATGCAAGGATCCAATAATAATGGTGTAGTGTTAAACACGGGGCTTCAAAGATCTAAACAAGTAAAATATAATAGTTAGCATTATAATGTTCTGTCAATCACCAAATTAAATCAAGCAATGATATATATAGAAGGAAGAAATAGTCACGGGCCCACAACCTTGAGCAATCAAGTACAGTAAATAATCATCAATGGAAGAAAATAATGATGCCCTAGCCCGATATTCCATCTTGTGATGAATTGAAAAAAAGTAATATTTAATCATTGATGCCCTAGGTCATCACAACAAGAAGATAATAAAATGCAAGGATCCAACAATAATTCCCTAGTGTTAAACACGGGTCCTCAAAGATCCAAACAAGTAAAATACAATAGTGATAATTATAATGTTGTGTCAATAACCAAATCTAATCAAGTAATGATATATACAAAAGGAAGAAACAGTCACAGGCCTGCGACCTTCAAGCTCACATGAAGAAAATGGAATGATCAAAGAGCCAAATAAACACCTACCTCTCTGCTTGCCTAGCTCGGCTTCGTCATCTTCACGTGCCCAACTGGGATTTGGCTAGGGAAAATTAGAAATTATTCTTTATTTTTCTTTTATTTTTTGTTTATAATCATGCGGATGTTGCAATAATGATGGCACTGTTGGTATTACAACAACATTTTGGGCATTTGCAAAAAAAACCACAAAAATCACACACAAATGGTATTGTCGTCGCTACCCACCATCAAAATTTGACCCCAAATGTTGTCATGAAAGGAGAAACTTACAAAGCAACATAATGTTGCGCTTCTTTGGCGTGATTCCATGCACACTCAGTTTGATGATGGGCTTGACTATGATCAAGTTATGAACCTAAATATAACAAATAATGACATGTAATCTTTTTGTGGATCCCAAAACTGGTTTAAAAGTGGACCCTATAAAACCCAAGTTGTCAATTAAATGGTACACAAATGATGCAATACGTGAAAACTTTTGAGACAGATAGTGGATGGTTTTTGATAGACCACCCCACATCAATTTGGATGTACCATTCTATTTTATAAGAAAATTGTATGCTGAATTTGTGCTCGGTCTCAAGGTAAATTATTGGAGTATGAGACTGAACCAAGGTGTAGGCTTAGGAATTCCTCAGGACATGCCATGAGTGCACTGGGTTAAATTCTACACATATGTCCCCCCTCCCAAGATTTCACCACCTCCTACAATGCATCATCCTAATACTATTGCTAAGGCCGAGTCACAGACTATTTGAGGCATTCACACCTTGAGTGATGTACTGGTTACACAAAGTGTGACATTGTTGCATCCTCATGCTGATTCTTCTATCCCTTCCACATCCTCCATGAGTTCATATGTTTGTGTGCCCCACACTTGCATTATGTTCAAGAATATGTGCTTGGGTCCACTGAATTAGTGATGCATATAACTATGTCTTTTAGGTGGATGATACTACACAACACACTACAAGGACTGAAGCACCTCAGGAAGATGTGCATCAGGGTCATACAAAGCCATGGACTCCTACTATTATGGTAAGACTAAATAGTTCACTTATTACATTGTATTTAATTTTAAATGTTCATATTTTTAGTAGAATTTTCTTCTAATGATTGTCCACTTATGTTTTTTTATGTGTTCCATTTATGTTTAGTTGTTGATAGAGGAGGAGATGGCACAAGTGGAGGGGTCTATGCTTTTGACCATTTTATTTGGCCTTGCCACATCCGCGGTACATATGTTTTAATGTAATCATTGGTTTCCTTTTATTATAATTGTATATATATATATATATATATATATGTGTGTGTGTTTTCTAATTTTTATGATCATGTTATTACATACTGATGTAGGTGTCACCAGTTGCCACTGGGGGGCAATGTGAGCGGGTTTAGGCATTTGGCATTGACAAGGGGAAGGTAATTAAGTATTTTAGACTATTTATGCATACATGCATACTTGTCAGTTGTGCGTACTCATTTTAATTTACATGGTTTATTTGATAGAGGGTTGTGTCTAATGATGTTGTGAGACCCTTTCACCATGGTAGAGTCACAGGCATCTCAATTCACAGTGATAGCCCCATGGTACATAAATTTCTAAAGTTATTTGTGTGTATTTTACTATCAAGTATATATAATATGATCAAGTCATGATTGTATGAAGTATTTGTTTGAATTTTGTAGGTCACCCCTAGTTTGAGGGAGGTACAACACCAAGGTTTTGTATTATTGATGACTCAACCGACATTTCCTGGAGAAAGTTAAGCATAGGTAAGTTTTAATTTTAATTCAATTAATTTGTAAATATATATTTGCTACCAATTTTTTAACATTAAATAGTATAAATAATAGATCAATCTCATGTTTGCAAACATATATAGGTCGGAGTTGACATTGGTGGCATTGTCCCTTTGCTACCAAGGCCATATATTAGGTCATATGTCCGCATGAGGGGATAGAGACACAAGGTATATGAGAGTTCAATTTTAAATATTTATTGTTTATTATTGTGGACTATGATTTTGAATTTTTATTTTTTATTTGTAGAAACCATATAAATTAAGTAATCTAACTTGGTGTTTCATTTTTGTGTTTGAATGCAAGATCCAATAGAGCCAAAGAGTACTTCAAAGAGGCTATATTTTGATGATTCACCAATAGAATAGGATGTCCTACAAACATTTGTAGTTGAACTTCTTATTTTGAGATTCCATATGACACATTTTGAGATGGCGTATGGAACATTTTATTTCGGGTATGTGCAGGATCATGGTATGCCAAAAAGTGGCGATGTGAAAAAATGCACTTTTCACTCATCCAAAAGCGCACTAAAAATTTTGTTGACTTTTTAGTAGGCCTGGGTGTCAATACACCTGGCCAAGCTAAAAGCCAAAACACAAGCTTAAATGGATATCCGATAGTATCGAATATCTGATTTTATATCAGATATCCGATTTTCACCAGTAAATATATTTGTAGCCCATGACTGCGTTTAAAATTTTCATTGTGAAAACATTGAACACAACCAAAGATTTCACATATCAGAAACAATCTGATATCCAATTTTCTCTAGGTTTAAAGGTATGTTAAATTTGTAAGTTTTATTGTTTTATTGTTTTTTAATAGAAATTTGTAGTTTTTTTTTGTAATAACTAGGGTTTAAATGATATTCTTTTTTTTTTTTCTAAATTGATCATAATTCTCTATTTTGGTTTTAATTCTAGTTAGACATGGACTCAAACCAATCAGAAAACCCTCCCAATGATCCTGCAAATAATCAAGAACCACCTCCAAACAACCCCCTACCTTCAGAAGACCAACCAGTGTCAAACCCTTGACATTTAGATGATCTCATAGGAGACAATATAAATAATCATAGAGGATATCAGACCACATATGCTAATATCCCCACATTGTGCCCCATGTTTTCCATGTTGAACTCCATTATTGAAAATATAGAGAAACTTACAGAGCAACATAATGTTGCACTTCTTTGGCACGATTCCATGCGCACCTAGTTTGATGATGGACTTGAATATGATCAAGTTATGAACCTAAATATATAAAAACATGACATATGAAATATTTTTGGGGATCCCAAAATTGGTTTAAAAGTGGACCCTAGAAAACCTAAGTTGTCAATTAAATGGTGCAAAACTGATGCAATATGTGACAACTTTTGGGACTGCTGGTGGATGGTTTTTGATAGACCACACCACAATAATTTGGATGTCCCATTCTATTTGATAAGAAAATTGTATGATTAATTTGTTCTCAGTCACAAGTTAAATTATTGGAGCATGAGACCAAACTAGGGTGTAGGCTTAGGCAATCCTCATGATAGGTCATGGGAACACTAGGTGAAATCCTGCACATATGTCCCCCATCATGACATTTCACCACCTCCTACCCTACAACATACTGATATTATTGCTGAGGTCAGCTCACAGACTATTCAAGCCATTCACACCTTGAGTGATATACTAGTTACATAGAGCAGGACATTTTTGGCTCCTAGTGCTGATGCTTCTGGCCCTTCCACATCCTCCATGAGCTCACATGTTTGTGTACCCCACACTTGCATTATGTGCAAGAATATATGTTTGGGTCTCCTGAATGATAGTGATGCATATAACTACATCTTCAAGGTGGATGATACTACACAACACACTATAGGAACTAAAGCACCTCATGAAGATGTGCATCAGGGGCATAAAAGCCATGGACTCCTACAGTTACTATAAGAGTAAATAGTTAACTTGTTACATTGTATTTAATTTTAAACATTCATATTTTTAGTAAAATTTTATTATAATGATTTCCCGCTTATGTTTTTTTATGTGTTCCATTAATGTTCAATTGATGACATAGGAGGAGATGGCATGAGTGGAGGGGTCCATGCTGTCGGCCATTTCATTTGGTCTTGACACTTCCATCGTACATATTTTAAATTAATGCACTCATTGGTTTCTTTTTATTAAAATAGTATATGCACATGTTTTCTAATTTTTATGATCATCTTATTACATACTGATTTAGGTCTCACCAGTTGCCATTGGGGGGCAATGTGAGGGGGTTCAAGCATCTAGCATTGAAAAGAGGAAGGTAATTAAGTATTTTAGATTGTTTATACATACCTGTATACTTGTTAGTTGTGTACTCATTTTTAATTTACATGTTTTATTTAAGAAAGGGTGGTGTCTGATGATGTCGTCAGACCCTTCTGCCATGATAGAGTCACATGCATCTCAATTCATAGTGATAGTCCCATGGCATGTATATTTATAAAGTTATTTTTGTTTATTTTACTATCAAGTATATATAATATGATCAAGTCATGATTATATGAAGTATCTGTTTGACTTTTGTAGGTCACCCTTAGTTTGAGGGAGGTGAAACACCAAGGGTTTGTATCATTTATGACTCAATTGACATTTCCTAAAGAAAGTTCAACATAGGTAACTTTTAATGTTAATTTAGTTATTTTGTAAACATATATTTTCTACAAAAGATTTAACATTAAATAGTATAGCTCGTAGATCAATCTCATGTTCGCAAACATATATAGCTCAGATTCGACATTGGTGGCATTGTCCCTTCACTACCAAGGACATATATTAGGTCTCTTGTCTATGTGAGGAGACAGAGACATGAGGTAAATGAGAGTTCACTTTTAATTTTAATTTAATTATTATTGTTGACTATGATTTTTAATTTTTAATTTTTATTTGTGGAAACTATATAAATTAAGTAATCTAACTTGGGGTCTCACTTTTTTGTTTGAATGCAAGATCCATCAGAGCTAAAGAGTACTTCAAAGAGGTTTCATTTTGATGATCAACCAATATAATAGGATGTCCTAGAAACATTTGTAGTTGAACTTCTTATTTTGAGATGCCATATGACACATTTTGACATGGCATATGCCACATTGTATTTAGATATGTTTATTTTGTAAATATTTTTAGATGGCATGTGCCACAATTTGTAGAGATATATTTCATATATACATATTTGCATGTTCATTTCTAGTTATTTTATCTTTGTCATGTGTTTTATGTATGTATCATTTCAATATTATATATTCGGCATGTGTTGTATGTATGTATTATTTCCATATTATGTCTTTGTCATGCATTGTATTTATGTTTAGTTGCATTAAAATAGTTTTAGTTTAAATTTGAATTACTCTAAATCACATCAAAATTATAATCTTGATTAACTTTTTATATTTACACAACTCTAAATTTTTTATAACCCATGCTACATGTGTGTACATTTGTAATTCATCATTTATGTGTACACTTTATGTTCTACGTGTGTTCACATGTGTAATTCATTATTTAAGTGAATTCATGATTTATGTGCTACATTGTATTCATGTGTATCTGATGCTCTCAACCAAGCAAATCCTTCAAAGTTCACTTCACAAATTTGTTGATCACCTTGTCAAATCAACTCTTCTATAATGTATCATGTTAGAAATCTATTATACATGTAAAAGACACATCATTCTATGAGGATCCATAATAAAATTAATGGAATGATACTTTTACATCAAGATTTTGTTAAATTGTTATTGAGAAAACATTGATCTATCATTCTAGGTACCAAACCCTCCTTTCTAGGGTCTCTAAGCTAGGGCTTATTCAAAAAGACTCTTGCAAATCTATGTAGATCCCCCCCAATAGATCTAACACATCCCTATGGACCCTAATAGCATAGATCCATCAAAAAATATACTCATCCTTTGGAGTATATGATCGCAAAAATGGCCAGTGCTTCTTCATGTACCTTCAATCAACATTTACCACCATTTGTGGTTTCTCAACCAACATATCCTGCATATCCCTGCAACCAAATACTATTGTATAAGACACAAGCTAATTCCTTTCCTTCAAATACCAAGTAAATGATGCAATACAGACATGGAAGTGATAACAAGAAAATAGACAATCAATTTACTCCATTTCCAATCATAGACATAGTCCACAATGCATTCAAATGCACTAGTTTAATGATTGTACACACTAGCCACTGAACCAGTTTGTAAGAATATAATTTTTTTATTGATTTGGAACCATTTATGTTGGTTCTCTATCAGAACACTCTACATACTAAACCATAATCATGTGGATATCCTCTAATAGATCTCCAAACACTTTAAATCCGATAACAACTAACTCTAAAATTGTCTACAACAGTCACAAACTGACTGTTAATAATTACTAGTTTTTTTAAGAAGTTGTCAAGTTGACAACTACCTTTGTCAACTCAACCCTCACAAGACATATCTTTTCTAAGATCCTTGTATAAGGCTTAAACGCTCTATCTCAAACCAAATATTACCCCTAAGGTCATCTAGACCTCATAGTGACCCTTAAGACTTATTTTGCTAATAAGGCACTATTACACCATTTTATAACATTTAGTGCATTTATATCATTTTAATGGCTCTATTACCACATTAGAATCAATGTTGACCTCCAAGTTCTTTATCAATGTTACACAATGATCATCAAATCATTACAAACATGTTTAAAACACATTTAAATGACCATCCTTTGTCTCTTTACATTTGGAAATGAACTTTTATGGTCATGTCCCCATCTCCCTTAGAGAAGAAACATCTATTCATTGTGGGCACAAATTGATGCTTCCATCATGTATGGTTGGGTAGGTTTACCCTAGGAATGGTCCCACTTTACCTCTTGATAGACTAGAACACTCGCCGACATACCCAATGGTGCTTAGTGCACCTTGGGGACACTTTGGTCTGGCATGGTCATAAACATTGTAATGACTTCATGTTCAAAATGAGGTTGTCACTAGAGTTTAGCTTCCCAATGGAAGCTAATGGCACATACCATTCGGTGCTAGGACGAACGGTTTGGAAGAAACTCATTGGTGCAACTTTCAACTGACCCTCACTACAAGTTTTGACATGTTAAAAAAACTCTGAGACTACATTGTTTGATACTATATGGGATTCATAGGTGAATGATTGAACCCACATTAGCACAAACAAACAACAATATAAATCAAATACTTTACTATTTTGAACACATTTAAGAAAGCCTTATATTTTATTGTACAAGAATCATAATACATCTTATATAACACATTCAACAAAGCATTAAGAATTTTTTGTCAAATATTTGTATTCTTGCATTTATTTCATCATTATACAAGCTTGACAATAGACACCACCTTTTATAAAAATTCATTTTATATCATTGATACAACATTTTATAAATAAATATAATAATTTTATTAAAAGTCCAAGATATCGAATTACTCAAAATCTTAGAAAAACAACTATATATCAAAAATAAGTGTCATTTATTCTCCTAAAGTGCATAATTTTAACACATGGTACTCAATAGCATCTACATTTGAATCCATGCATTTGGAAGGCACAAGAAAAGTTAATAGAGAAAAAATAAGTTTATAGGTTAACGAAAAGATTATGAATGAATAAGTAACTAAATGAACCAAAGAACATGACTAGCTAATGCATAGTGAATTTTACCATCATAAGAGATGGGCTAATCAAATGCACACCTCAATCTTCTATATCTATCATCTATGTATCCAACTGCACTTACAAGCCACATACAAAACCAAGTTTATTAACTCAAAAAAATAAAGCAAAAAACTACAATTAATTTATTGAACATAACCGTAATAAACATGGAAAACCTTGCAATGAGTTGAACTTACCTACTGAAGTGTGCCTGAAGGGTCATAGCTCTACATCGGGGTATTCAATATTGCTTCATGATCAACAATACTAATAGTCCAAAGTTCCTTTGTCTTTGGTTTTCCTTGATATTTAAATAACTTAACATTGGCTACTATATTAAGGTGTGAATACATGATAATTGTTTTGTGCTTCTTATTGTCTTCAAACATGGGAATGCCATTATTTCTATTCTTGTATGTGTGCAACCATGTTCCTGAAACAACATGTGATCCTATTGGATATGTGAACATATCATCATCTATATTCGGTTGTGTAAATTTATGCTTTCCTCTTACGCAATGTGCTAACTAGTAATCTGATCTCTCATCATTCCCCTATGGTGCAACCAATGCGAAAACATGTCCTATCTATAGAAGATTTGAAAGATGGTTGTAGTCAAGTGAACAATCCATGTCATCATTTATTATAGAGAGTGTGATAGATAAAGGAGTTAAATAATGTGGAACTCACGTATCAACCCACTCACTTGACTCACATTGATCTCGATCACACTGAAGAAAACTTGGACAATAACAAGCCAACTCTCATGTCTAAATGGTCCATGTACTAGCATCTAAGCTTTGAAATCAATGTATTTTTTAAGAATATTTTATGATTTGACAATCCAATCTATCTCCTATTGTGCACAACTCAACCAACCAAAAGAATATGCTTACTGCTGAATCAAGAGTCCCCCTTGTGACAATGCTGAAGTACACCAATCAACAATAGAACAAGCATCAAGGATTTTTTGAACCTAAAATCCTCAATTTCTCCTTAACTGGATCTCTCTTTACACATGCATCTACTCCATGATGCTCCCCTTTTCCATGATCGGCCTAAAGAAGATTCCAAATATGAGGTACATCTCTTTCTAGATGCATTCTACATAATCAATTAAACAAACAAGAATTTTTGAATTGACCTATGCAATTACCTAACCAAATGAGATGTATATCCATAGCAATATTATTTTTCTGCACCCACTCAAAATAATTCTCAAAGAAATGTTGGACATACTCATGACTGTGAGATCTATCATCGCTCATATAAAAATGGCACTCTCAGATTATCTTATGATCATCTTCTATACTATCAAGGGAATGTCTATATGTTATGTGCACAAAAATAGCAACCTAAATAGAATTGTAATATTGAGCTTTCAACTCATTTTGGGGCTGCAATGTATAGTTCTCTACAAATTCAATGATTGATATAACAGTGCCAATCAGGACAGTTTCCTTACACATCTTGAATTGTTGATCCAACCACTGAGACTTGTGACTATGCCTTGCATACTTGTAAAAAGATTCTTCCTGATATTTAAAATAAAATTAGCTACACTGCATTCTTTTGTAACCAACTCGCATCTAAAGCCTTCACCTCCACTTTTCAATGTATATTTTTTCTTTATATGACAAGTGCTATCTCTCTCTTTTCCTCCTCTACGTTGTTGTTGTTGAGACGAGATAGCACTTGTCATTTAAGAAATCTTTTCTATAAAAGAAACAACCATCATCTCTAGGACATAAAAAATGATCTAGCAAGTCTCTTGATGATTTTGGAAGAGCACATATACAAACACTCCTCCAAATATCACTAGTATGCAAAGTAGAATGAAGGGATCATATAGTTCATGGATGCATTGAAAAATCCACATGATATTTGCAACAAGTATTTCAAATCTTAAGAGGAAAACAAAAAAGGCTTGAGGGACTTTAAAATCTCTTTTTGATATTTGCAATGTTGGATGTGTCTCACAAAATTGTTTGATCAACATTGTTTGACTCACCTCCAAATAATGTTTGGGATGCGGGTTGTAGTCTAAAATGCAATTCTCAACTTCAAGACAATCCTTCACATTTGGTGGACATTCTTGAGTTAGATTTCCAAAATAGTTGAATTTGATCCTTCACACCATCAGTAATCTTCTTATAACAATGTGAAAATCTCCCACCATAAAACCCATGTATCATTATCAAGAGGATCATAAAGTCTTTCTCTTCTTGCAAGTGCTCTATCCAAAGTTTTATTATTTAGGTTCAAGTCAACACAAGTTTTTTCATCAATTGATCCTTTCTCAAATTATGACTGACTAAGAAGTTTGTAATTCACCCTCCTAGAGGCTCTCTTATATTTTTCCTTGGTAGTCTTCTTCCAATGGAAATGAGAGCACTAAAAATATTCTTCACAATAATAACATTCCTCTCCTTTTTCTTGTTCACACTAATCTTCAATTTTAATAGTATGTGTCTCATCTTCTGCATCTTAAACCAATTGCACAAACATTTGATATTGCTTGACCAATGTTTGTGGCTAAAAAAATGATCAAAATTTTTTGAAACACACAACCAAATGGTTCTTTCTGATCTCTTTCCATTTGAAATTTCTCCATTATGTTTATCATCAATTTCAAGTATCCATTTGTTGTTCCTGAAGGTCTCAAATTTGAAGTTTATCTTTCTTCCTCCTAAGAGACTTCATTTCTCATATAATTTGGAGATGTGTTGCATTGATTTGGTTCTTGCACACCATTATCATTGTCAATTCCTTCATATTCAATCAGTGGATTGTCATTGTCAATGTCTAGACTTCCATTGTCCACATCTACATATTCATTTTAAAAAACTTACATTTTCATCTTGAATCCCTACATTCTCATTTTTAATATTATTGTCATAATTCACTTTCAAATTCATGTTCTTCTTCACTGGAAACCAATTTAAGGGGGGGCCTATGCCGACATCTTTTTTAGTATTCAACATACCTTGTCACTTGTTCTGATGGAAACCCCTATCCATTTCTCTATACACTTAAATCTTTTCATTTGTGAGCTTCTTCTTCATTTATGCCTTCAATGACTACTACCCCCATGGTGAGACCAAAAGGTGATGCAAAAGCCTTTGATAATAGAGAAATTCCAACAAAAAGGATGGAAAAAAGTAATTTTTTGTACTTTTACAACTACAATCCTATGAAATTCTCTGCAAAAAATTATGGTTCTCAGACTAAGGGACCCAAGAGAATCAACTTTTTCTTTTGGATGCTAGTAAAACAAATTAGATAGCTAATACATATCAGATATCTAATATTATCGGATGTCCCAAAATCTCCCTCTTAAATTTTGCCCTCAACTTTTTTCAATTCATCTCTCTCTCTCTCCTCTCTCTCTACTCTCTCTCTCTCTCTCTCTCTCTCTCTCTCTCTCTCTCTCTCTCTCTCTCTCCTAATCCCTCTCCTAATACTCTCCTAATCCCCTCTTGCACTTAAGGGGGGGGGGGGTTGGTGTAATTAAATATTACTAATTACACTCTACTTAAGTTTACTTAGGATAATGCATTTACATATTAGTTTTCATTGAGACACCTAGGAGTTTTGCATTTTATTTTAGCACATGGTTAGGAGAAATTTCACTTTACATGGTGATAGTTGTCATCACATACCTCTTTTTGTGTGAGATCCACCTTTAGTGCTCTTATCACATTATCATCCTCTCATTGTTGCATATGTTGTGCATACTTTGATGTACAATGGAGGATGATCCACCTTTGGTGGACATGTGATTTCCACCTAGTGAGGTTGATAGCTTATCATCTCCTTATCATGTAGTCTTATCACATTGCCTATATATTCAGGCACTCCTACTTTGTATTTATCCATTATTATTTGATCATTATTGAATCTATTCATTTGATCATCTTGCCTCTTTTGTGCTATCTCTTGAGCTTCTAGATCTTGGCATTTTATTATTTTCCTTAGGAAAATTCTTACATGGTATTAGAGCCATAGAAGATCTCATTGCATAGCCTTTGGAGGACTCTTTGCTTCACTTTTGGTGGGCCACAATTTAGATCCAGAGTACAACACTTGTGGGAGTGGTCTAGAGAAAGATCTGACCTCACCATTGCATCCAGGTGGCTATTTCCATAAATGTTGACTATAAATTTGCCTAACTTGGGAAAAAGTGAATTCTGAGGAAAAATTTTTTTTACAAATTGAGCTTGGCAGCCTGATTTGCAAATTGGGGTATAATATTTTCAGATCTAATTAATATTTTTCAATTGTATTATTATTCTCAGATTTTCATTTTATTTGTCAATTTCGGACATATTATTTTCAGATTTGGAAATCTTCTTCTTGAGTTATATATTTTTGGATTTGGAAATTATTCTTCTGCATGTATTATTATTTTTCAGATCTGAAATTATTTATCATTCTCGGGCATATTTTCCTACAAAATTTATGGCCAGAAGTCCTCTGTGGATAGACAAATCACAAAATACACAACAGGTCAACTCAACAGTCTGTTGAGAGCCCAATCATACTCATGATGTGAGCCAAATGTGAACCCCAATATGCTCGGCCACATCACTTAGAGGTGTGATTATCATTTTATTTGTTCTTGCATTGGGATTCAATTTAAGGAGTATTTAAGTTGTCTATATAACCAATGTGGACTAAATCTACAACCACCAATTAAAAATTTTACACTTATCAATCTGTCGAAGGGACACATGAATTCAAGTGTTAATCCAAGGCATCTTCATTGGCACACAAAGAAGATTCTCTTTGAGCTTCAATGAAGGATTAGTAAATTTTTATATATATAACACTTAATATTTTTTTACAATGCATGTAGAATAATTGTTTTGTTCACAGCTATCATGGATTGCATTTTTTGTTTGGGAGGAAATTTTCAAATGACCATAACTCACTCATTCGAGCTTTGTTTTTTATGATTTTTTTTATTTGGAGTAAATTTCATGCTCTTTCCCATATATGCAATTATTTTTTTTGTTTTGATGTATGTATTTTATACAAAATTCAATTTTTCACAGTTGTAGCTGAGCAATCCTCAATTTTCCCAACTTCAAAGGCTTCGTTCGGGCTCATATGAACACATTTTTGGGTGCCATTTTTTTTGAAACTGTATAATTTTTTTATTACTTTCTAGATTTTCTATCAGATTATAGCCTTATTTGGGGAATAAATAGAACTTTTCATATCTAGGTCCTTTTTGGCCTTGTATGATCATTGTAATGCTTGGGATTTGATTTGATTCTGAGCAATATTAATTTGAGTCTTCTTTGGCCTCATTAAGGTGGTTGTAAGAAAAATAATTAGAAGTCCAACTTTGGCCCATTTTGGCAAGTGGCAATTGTACATGCACTACATATAAAGTGCCAAAAACATCATTTTGGGGAGTTCTTTGATTGAGTGAATTTGGGGGTGTGTATTGTGCTCTCCTCTCCTCTCTCTCTCTCTCTCTCTCTCTCTCTCTTCTCTCTCTCTCCTCTCTCTCTCTCTCTCCTCTCTCTCTCCTCTCTCTCCTCTCTCTCTCTCTCTCCTCTCCTCTCTCTCTCTCTCTCTCTCTTTGTGTTTCAGTTTTGCATCATGGGTTCACCTAAATGTCCATTTTTTAACTTCACACAATGATGCTACATGGAAAGATAAAGTATGATTAAACTAATGGAAAATGGTTTAAATCTTTATGTAAATGGTAAAATTGAAGAACCTACTTGTCCTAATGTGGATGATAATGCAAAACATGATTGAGAAATAAAAGACAATATGGTTTTCGGAATTTATAAGGCATTGGGTTCATGAAGATCTCTTCTTCCACATTTCTAACTTTAAGGATTCGAAGAGTGCTTGGGAAAAGCTTGAACACTTATATGGTATGGTGGATGAGGAAAATGGATTCACAATTGAGGATTGATCTACTTGCCTAGGATCCTAGAAATTTTGACACAATTCAATACTATGTCAACAAAGCTAATGAGTTGAGAACACTACTTAAGGATACTTAAGGATTGTGGTCCATCCCATGCAGGATGAAAGGTTGATTCATCACATCTTGAAGAGGCTACCTTCAGAATATGAAGCTTTTGCATTGACTTACAATACTCACAATTTGACCATGGGAAGTGCATTCACTAAGCCTTCATTTGATGCATTTATAGAAATGTTGATGTTGGAATAGTCAAAGTTGATGGATATGGGAATTTTGAAGTCTTGAAAGTCTATGAAATTGGTGGCTAATAATGAGAACCAAAGAAGTCAAGGTGGAAAAAGTTTCAACAAGAAGAAGTGGGAAGCCTAAATCAAAATCATAGATACAACAATCTTCCTCCTCACACACACAGGTGATTCTTCTTCCAACAAGAAGGGAAAACAACAACAAGAAGGATAAAGTATTTTTTTCCATATTGCAAGAAACTGAATCGTGATGAGCATCATTGCAAGACTAAGAGAATTAATGAGTTGGAAATATTACTCAAGATGAAAAAAAATCAATGTGCCAAATGCTTCCAAGGATTCATCTCCATCCCACTTCAAAGGGAAAAGGGAAAGCATTTATGGAAAGTTCAAGTTCTTCAGAGGATTGGATTCTTGACCTAGGTGTCACACATTCATATGGGTGCTTCAAAGGGGCAATTTTATTCAATTGGAGCCATCTAAGGTACCTTCACATCTTTGTAGGGAATGATACACAAGTGTAATTTGAAGGGAAAGAACCAGTTGAGATTGAAAATAGAGAGTTCAAATATGTTCTCTATGTTACTAATCTTATCACCAATCTCCTTTCAATTTACCAAATCACTAACTATGGAGGTGGAAATAAAGTTGAGTTCCTTCCCAATTCAGTCATTGGTGTGAAATATTAAGGATGATTCATTGGTTGTAGTGGGGAGAGATAATCATGATACAATGCTCTAATCTTTTTCCCACTTTATGCCTAAGTCTCCTTCACATGTCTTTGTTGACTCATACTCCATCACAAAGTAAATTATGGCATGAGTAGTTTGGACACCTTGGTTACCACTATCTTTAGCAGCTTACCTCCAAGAATATGGTCAAAGGTCTACCTCCTATCAACTTTTCCAAGGGTGAATGTTCAGCTTGTTCAATGGATATGCATCTTGAAGAGAATTTTGAAAAAATAAATCCTTGGAGAGCATCAATTGTTCTTGATTTGGTTTATAGTGTACTAGCTGGCCCCTTTCTAGTGACATCACTCAACAAGGGTCACTATGTCCTCACTTTCATTGATGAATTTTCCCATGACACATGGATCTACTTTCTTGGTCACAAGAATGAAGTGTTTTCTAAGTTTCTAACCTTCAAGAGTCATGTTGAGAAGCAATCAAGTAAATCCATCAAGGTTCTTCAAGTAGACAATGAAAGAGGATATGTTACTCAAGACTTAGAGACTTTTGTGATTTTGAGGGTATTGATCTTCAGAATCTAGTTTCATTTAGTCCATGATAGAGAAGAGTTGTAGAAATGAAGATTAGAACTAAGTAAATGACAAGTTGCATGATTAAAGCAAAGTCTCTTGATCCATCACTTATGATAGAAGCTATAAGTTGTGCTAATCAAATCCTTAATAGATCTCCTCATAATGCCTTATATGGAATGACTCCTTTTGAGGCATGGTGTAGAAGGAAACCAGTTGTGAAACACTTCAGAGTATTTGGTTGTCCAGCATGGGAAAACATATCTTCATAGAAATGAAAGGAACCTCCACCAAGGCCATGTACATTCATTAGGTATGAAGAAAGTGTTAAGGCATATAGAGTTATGGATACTTAGACTCATGAGATTTTCCTTGAGGGGAATGTTCACTTTGAGGAAAGTTCACCTAGCTTATCCTCTACTCCTCTCCATATATCAGATATTGTGGAAAACTATAGTGAAAATAGTGCCATTGATTCAGATGGTTCATCGACCTCAACCCCTATACACAGGATTACACCTTTGCTTGGTCAACTTATGGTTGAGGATACTGCTTCATCATCATCTTCCACTCAATCTCACTAGTCTAGAAAGACTCTTAATTTAGTAGGTTCACTTGTGGGAGATCCTTTAGACAATCGCAAGACAAGGTCACAACATCAACACATTGCACATGCATACATTGACATGGTGACTATAGGTCCATATTATTTAGCACAATAGGGTACACCTTGTCTTCTAGTTCCAACAGCATGGGATGAATATTTGACATACATTATAGATTTGTTTATGGAGTCCTACATTGCATATATCGAAGACATCATTGATGATATATGTAATGTGCCTACCAAGGAACCCATAAGGAATCATGTCTTTTGACTTAAAATTACAACTAACAAATTTTTTTCTAACATTCTAACATTTCATTATTACATTCATAAGTAGATTCCTTAAGGTTCCCTTTAATGAATTCATTTACCCATATAAACATTGCATTTCATTACTTAATCAAATGAATTCCATTTCATTTTCTTTTACTTTTGCATTTTAGCATTTAAGAGAAAGAGTAAGAAATTAATATTCCATTCCTAACTCATATTTTACTTCCTAATTCATTTTCATTCCTTTTCCTATACATTGAAAAATTTCCTTTAAATTTACATTTAAACCTTCACATAGGAAACATTTATTTTCTTTTCAACATAGAAGAGATAGAAGAGATAATGCAATATTACACTTTTCATTTCAACTTCTAAACCTTCAAATACATCGCTCGAAAAACCCCTAGAACAATCCCTCCCTGATTACGTTGCTTTCTTCTTTCAAATTCCAAAAATGAATACAATTACAATAATAATTACATGAATTGCCCGAAGGTTTACAAAGATATCTTTACATCTTTATTTACAATAATACATGGTACAAAATTCATAGATCTTTAACACTCCAATAAAATTGAACACATGTAAGTCACGAACTACGAATAGTACCTCGAAAGATATTTTCCACCCAACCATGTGAAACTATGAAGTTCCACACCTCATGATAGGAGATATAACCAAGATACTCACAAGGCCTAAAGAAACCTAGGTCTTCCAAAAACATTAACTTGAAAAAAAATACAAGATATAACAAAATATCACTTAACTATACACAAGGGTTAGGTTTCTAGCATACCATCTAGGTGAGTGTCATCACATATCCTTCATATTGGAATCCACCCTGGCAACCATGTAACCCTGGTCCCCACTTTCTGAATAGGGATCCACCTTGGTAGTTACCTATGGTCTTAGAACTCCAATAGGACAATGTGGACTTCATTATGTCTTTCATTATCTTTTGATTCTCCCCTTTCCTAAATTCATTATTAGGTTATCACTTTTTACTAACCCACCCATAGGAACATCTAGAAACTACTTTAGGGTTCCAACACCTATGGTGAACCACTCAACTAGGGTACCTAGTCCCCTACCCACACAGACAAGCCAAGACACCATAAAGTACTTCAAAAGATTCATCTTGCAGGTCTAGGGAACCCTCCTATGCACTCATGCCACCAGAACGAGTCCTAACCTCATAATATGATTACAAGTATAAGCCAAGTATTGAAATAGCTTAAGTAACACCATATAATTCCTACAACACCATAGATGGACCTTCATAAGGGATACTAATTGTATCCCAATCATAAGGGACAAGTTGTAGAGGTTATAAGGCCGAAAGTACCTAATTTAAGCCCCTAGAACCTACTAAAACCCCATATGACTTTGTATAACTACCCATACAGAAATGTATGCATTCCCATATGAAATTTGACCAAGTTTTGTTTGGGTACTAGTACAAACTAGTATGACATTCCAGGATGCTCATACAAGACTATACTCAAAACTTCCTAGAATTACGCAAAACTAAGCTTTTTGGGTGTGGAGAGTTCCTGAAAAAGGTCCCCTAAGGTCTACCTGATGCAAGGACCTCAGTACCACTTCCAAAACATATTCTCAACAATACCCAACTCCAAAAACAAGAATATCCAACTAATTCATCAAATCAAAGTAAAGGACTACGAAAGCAAGGAAAGGGAAAAATAATCTACAACCTTTCCTAATGCTTCATAATCCTTCCTAAACCTTCCTAAATATTCCTAAACCATATGAAAAAAATCCAATACACCTTCATACACAATAAAAAGCATTCATAAACTTTCAGGAAGGATTTACATAAAATTATTATAAAATTATTCAAATAGACTTCCCTGAAACAACACCTTACAAAACATGAAAATAAACAACCAAATATATTTCCTAACAATCAGTAATTTATTCACACCATGCTAATAGATATTTGTAGAAAACACATACATAGACACATAGGAAATAATATATATTCATCCCGGTTCTAAACCCTACCTTGGGTCCTACGGAGAATCTTCTTCAAAAGCTAGAGCACACCTCTGCAAACCTCCAAGCTATGAGAAATGGTGAGTTACTATCCTCCTAGATAGATTTCCTCTTTTCACCAATCCTCCCTCCTTCCTCAAAAAAACTCTACACTTTCCCTCATAAAACTAGAGAAAGACTCAACCTTACAGAAAACCTCAAAATAAATTTACAGAATAATACTTGTAGAAACCTTCAAAAATATCTCAAAACCTCTAATCTCCCAATTCCTCCTAAGACCCAATAATTTAACCTCCAACTATATGGTTGGAGGATTTTCTTTACGGGAAGCAACTTCTCCAACTTCAATAGTTGGTTGAAAAATTAAACCAACATTTCCCATAACCACATAGTAAAGCTTCTTAATAGTTTTAATAGAAATATCCTCCTAAAAACACTATAACAAACAAAATAAACATAAAGCTCTGAACTAAAACACATAGCATAATTGGAATCAAACTATCCTAACTTCTAGGAGGTCTCGAGTTCAAATCCCCTAGATAGCTATTTTTGCTAAAAGAGATTCCTTTATTATTTCCTTAATATTTTTTTTTACTTCTATTTAATACACTTTATTCAAACATAAAGAAACCATTTACACAAGCAATTAAAAACACATAAATAATAATATGTATATATGCATGGGTATATGTGCATGCACACTTATATAAACATTCATATATATTGTATTGGAAACTACAATTGAAGCAATTGTTGCATTGTCATTGATGTCAAACCTTAACTGGTAAGACTATTTCTATCTAAGAAAGTACTATATCTATTTGATTGTTGTGAAGGGGATAGGCAAGGTTGGTAATAATAGCACCTAAGGAAAGTTTGAGTTATCTTGATACTTCAATGAGTACTTGATTATGTAGCACAATGATAAGATAATGTATTGTTTATCTAAGTAAGAATGAAGACTAAAATGGTAGGCTTAACCGAGTAAAAATTAAGACATCTAGTTTAAGCGGAGTGATGTTAGTGTCGACTGAGCTAGTATATGCCAAGTAAATTCAATGTTGACCAAACATCAGTTAATTGCTGAGGAAGACAATATTAGCTGAGGAAATAGTTTTTGAGGTGACTGAGCTTTCTAATGAAGATCGATGAGTTGACTTTATTTATTGATTGTATGGAATCATTTAATGCACTGTAAAACATTTTATTATAAATCTATTAAGAGATTTGAGATATTTCTAGAAGGATAGATAAAGACATAAAGTTGGAAGGATTCGATGAATCTAACCTAACCCTAAGATCTACAAAGGAGATTAAGTGGCAAAAGATGTATTGACCTAATTGAGGAAGTATTAAGGAAACCTAAGCATGAGGTTGAAGAGGAGAGGATGCTAGAAGTATTGTTGATTTTATTGACTATCTAAGAAGAAAAGGCTAAAGGAGAAGTGTTGTGATTTCTTGAAGAGATTTTTAAGTAGATCAATGATGGAGATGGAAAAGGTTCACAGTCAGTAAGCCAACATATGTGTATGGAATTGGATCTGATATTTGCAAAGTGAGTTGTATGTTTTTCAGATCAATACTACTATTACTTTCTAACCATTGTATCAGTCAAAATCCTTTTAACAGAGGTTGACCTAACAGTCATTTGTATAAATCCTTTGAATAAGGTTGCATTCTAATGGGATGTATGTAAGTCTTATAACAAGCTGAACTTTTAACAAAGTGGTTTAAATCCTTTAGCCAGGTCACACCTGACAGTGTGTTTGTAACCTTTGACAAGGTTGGCTTTTCACCGAGCTCACTTCAGAAGAGTGAAAATAATAGTAACATGTTACAAAGTGGTTTTTCCCAAATTGGGTTTCCACTATAAATCTTGGTGTTAATACTTGTGTGAATTTTTTGGTTTGAAATTTATGTGTTTTACAAGTTAGATACTATTAGAAAGTGGACTGCCCTGTTATATGTTTCTATTATGCAATCAGTAATGACCGAGTAGCTATTGGTTGCTGGATCTGATTTGTTGAAGAGTTTTAAAGTTTTTTTTTATACATCTAGACCTGAGAACAAATGATTCACCCCCCTCTCTATTGTTCTAAATCATATTAACAATTGGTATCAGAGTTGTTGGTGCTTTCAGAGAACAAGTTTAAAGGTACTTGAAGAAAATTATCAGGATGTATAAGAAGGAGGTACTGAAGCTAAATAAGAACTTCCCTACATGGAAAAGTTTGATGAAGCTGCATCTAGTTGGTATTGGTGATTCTATAGAGTATTATGTTGATCATGATTATGTCACACCCGTTGCACCTCTAACTACTAAGGAGATGAGAGCTAAACAAGAGCACAACCAAGCAATGTTGGAGATTGCATCTGCCCTAAGTTATCTAGAATTTGAAGACATCAAAGACTGAACTAAGGGAAAGAAAATGTGGGACACTCTTGCAAAGATCTATGGCAATGACATAAATGTACTGAGAGAAAAAGATGAGAGCCTAAGAGGTAAATTTGATGAAATGAAAATGCAAGAAGGTGAGAATATTGCACAATATTTTGGTAGAATAAAAGAAGTTGTAAATGCTATTAGAGGAGAAAATGGAACTATTGATGATGAGACTGTAATTGGAAAAGTATTAAGAACTCTGCATCCTATTTATGCCATCAAAATTTCAACAATTCAAGAATCTAGATGTAACCCTAACAATGCTCTTACTTTGGAAAGTTTGGTTGGTAAGCTTCCTTCTTTTGAACTTTTTAACTATGATAACTTCACTATTGCTAATGATGAATCTTCTTTTAAGTCAAAAATGGTTTTGAGTAAGTCAAAGAAGGAAAAAGAAAGATGCATCAGTGAGAGTGAAAGTGAAAGTGACACATCTGATGATGAACTTGATGAAATAGAAGCTCTTATGGCTAGAAGACTAAAAAGGGGAAAAGGAAAGTATAAAGGTAAACTCCCTATTATATGTTTTTCATGTAATAAAGTTTGTCATATAACTACTAGATGTCTTGATAGGGATGATAAGGATAAAGAAAGAGATAAAAATAATAAAGACAAAAGAGAACATAGAGGTTACCGAAGGTACAAGGACTACAAAGGAAAAGGTAAGAAATCCTTCTATATTGTCGAAGAAGAGACTGACACTAATAGTGATGATTTTGAAATTGAAGTTGTCTATGTTGCAATGAAAGATGAGTCTAATGAGGATGAGAAAACTACATTGATATCTTATGTGAACAAAAATAATAAATGGATTATTGACAATGGTTTTTCACATCACATGATTGGTGATAAGAGTAAGTTTGATACCTTAGATCATTATAAAGGTAGAAGTGTGAAATTTGGTAATGATGCACCATGTCTTGTTAGAGGTAAAGGATTGATTAAGCTGACTGATAAGATCACTTGTGAGAATTCTTATTGGGTTGAGCGTCTTAACTATAATCCATTGAGTGTTGTACAGCTTAATAGCATTGGCTACTGAGTGGAATTTCATCACAGGAAGGCCAAAATATTTGAAGCCATTGGTGAACTAATTGGAAGTGGAGAACAGACAAGAGGTAATTTGTTCTATCTAGACCTATCTGAAGAAACATGTATGATTGGACAACTTGATGATATTTGGTTATGGCATAAATGCCTATGTCATGTTAAATTTGATAATCTAGTAGAAATTAGTAAGAAGAAGAAAGTGAGAGGTCTACCTAGATTGAAGAAACCTGAGAATGTAATGTGCAAAGAATGTCAGTTGGGTAAGATGACAAAGTCTAGTTTTAAGAGAGACTTTTACTTCTGAGAATGCTTTAGATTTGGTTCATACTAACCTTTGTTGACCTATGGGTGTACAAAGCTATTGTGGTGCTAGATATTTTATCCTGTTTGTCAATGACTATACTAGAATGATGACTGTAATGTTCTTAAAAGAGAAATTTGATGCTTTTCAATTTTTTAAGTGGTATTTGGCTAGGTTGAAAAGGAGACAAGTAGGAACTTGAAGTGTCTGAGATCTAACCAAGATGGAGAATTTATATCCAATGAATTCAATCTATTTTGAAATGATAGAAGGATCAAAAGATAGATGTCTAGACCAAGAACTCCTCCACAGAATGGTATAGCAGAGAGAAGGAATAGTTATATCATGGATTGTGAAGGACATTAATGATTGAAAAGAATGCTGCACAAAAGTACTAGAGAGAAGCTATAAGTACAACTATTTATACTCTTAACTGAGTACAGATCAAAAAAGAGAAAAATGAAGCTGACAACAAAAGAGAACCAAAAGATTATAGATCTTTTGTGTATATAAAGGAAGGAGAGGCAAGTGAAAAACTTGCACTTGATGCAGAGTCTCGGGTAAGTAATTTTGAGCATTAGGAAAACAATGCTAAGAGAGAAGAACATGCCAAGTGATAGGAGGAAGCTACCAAGTATCAGGAAGAGGTTGCCAAACATTCAGAAGCTAAATATAACAATCTTGTTGGTGAACCTGAAGAGTAAGATGAAAGGAGAGAAGAACCTATTTTGGCACAATATGTAAGGAGACATCACAAGCCTGAATAGATAATTGTAGACAAAGATACTGGAGTTCTAACCAAAAGCAAGATAAGAGATTAGACATGTTTACTATGTGAATTCGAGCCTAAGAAAATAAGGGAGGCATTAGAAAATGAAGACTGGATACAAGCAATGAATGAGGAGATAGACCAGATAGAGAAGAATGATACCTAGACTCTGGTGCTGAGACCAGAAAATAAAATTTCATTGGAACAAAGTGGGTGTTCCAAAACAAGATGAATGAGCATGGTCAAATCACAAGAAACAAAGCTAGGTTGGTATGCAAAGGATATGCACAAGAAGAAGGAATAGATTATGGGGAGACATTTTCCTCTATAGCTAGATTGGAAGGAGTAAGAACCTTACTTGCATATGCTTCCTAAAAAGATTTCAAGGTATACCAAATGGATGTTAAGTCTGTATTTTTAAATGGTATATTAGAAGAAGTGTACATTGAACAGCTAGAAGGATTTGTTGATCCAAACAAAAGACACATGGTTTGCAAACTGAATAAAGCATTGTATGGACTAAAGCAAGCTCCCAGAGCATGGTATGAGATACTACACAACTACTTGATATAGATTAGAGTCTCAAGGAAAAATGACATAAGAAATCTATACATGAAAGATGAAGAAGGTAAAGGAATCTTGTTGGCTATGATTTTTGTAAATGATATTATATTTAGTGGACAAGATACCTTGTGTAAGAAATTTTCAAATGAAATGCAAACTAAATTTTAAATGAGTATGTTTAGGGAGATCAATTTTTTTTTTGGTTTACAAGTATATCAAAATGGAGAAAGGGAATTTTCAATCACCCAGTCTAAATATGTTCATAAGATACTGGAAACCTTTGTATGGAAGATTGTCTAAAAATGATGATGCTACAGAAGAAACCAGACTTTGTATAGATCCATGATTGGAAAGCTACAATATGTTGTACACAAAAGACCAGATATTGCTTTAGCTATTGGGATTGTGGAAAGATTCTCTGTCAATCCTAAGGAAACTCACATGATGGTTGTCAAAAGGATAATGAGATATTTGAAAGGGGCTACTGACTGTGGATTGTACTATAAGAAGCATGAAAAGTTTGAACTGAGAGTGTATACTGATGCTGATTGGGTAGGAAATGTGGATGATAGAAATAGTACTAGTGGTGGAGCTTTCTTTCCTTGGACAAAGATTAGTTTCCTAGACAAGAAAGAAACAAAAATTGCATTTCCCAATCTACTGCTGAAGTTGAGTATGTGGCTGCAGCAGTGAACTTTTCAAACTTGGTACGGATAAAGAAATTGTTGGTAGGCATGAAATAAGAGATCACTGAACCAGTTGTCATATACTATGACAACACAAGTGCTATCAACATCTCTAAGAATCCAGTGATGCACACAAAGACCAAACACATCACCATCAAGTATCATTACTTGAGGGAACTGGTAGAAGATAAAGAGGTCCGAATGGAATTTGTGAATACAAAGGAAAAACTAGTAGACATATTCACTAAAGCTTTACCTAAAGAAGCTCATGAATATTTGAGAGGTCAATTAGGGGTTCTTCCCCTAACTGAGGGCTACCTAGTCAAGCTAGGAGAACTACATCAAATGTGTTGCAAAGAGCATTTGACAAATTGATGCAGAGACAGGTCACACTTTAGGAGCAGCCTATAGTTGTGAAAAGTATAACAAAGACAAGAATCAGTCATAAGCAAAGATGATAGAGGGAGAAATATAGTTACTGAACTAAAAATATGATATCTACATCTACAAGATGTATGTTTTAGTTTTTGCTTTGGCATTTTTGTCAAAGAAGGAGATGATCACAGATGAATATACATGGTGAGATTTCATGGAAGATCAAGTAAGAGGGAGAGATTCAGTGGACGGTCATACAAGCATGGCTAATTGATTTTATATCAAAATGAAGCTAAGGATATTATAAATATTTTTGATGGATATATAAGTTTTGGATTGGTTGGTGATTCATGTGTTATTCATATGGTGTTGCCATCAATGCCGAAGAGGGAGATTGTTGGAAACTGTAATTGAAGCAATTGTTGTATTTTCATTGATGTCAACCTTAACTGGTAAGACTGTTGCTATCTAAGAAAGTACTATACTCTATTTGATTTTTGTGAAGGGGATAGGCAAGTTGGTAACAATAGTACCTAAGGAAAAGTTGAGTTATCTTGATACTTCAATGAGTACTTGATTATGTGGCACAATGATAAGATAATGTATTATTTATCTAAGTAAGAAATGAAGACTAAACTGGTAGGCTTAACTGAGCAAAAGTGAAGAAATCTAGTTTAAGCCAAGTGATTGTTAGTGTCGATCGGGCTAGTATATGCTGAGTAAATTTAGTGTTGACCAAACATCAGTTAATTGTCGAGGAAGATAGTATTAGGTGGGGACATAGTTTTTGAGGTGACCGAGCTTTCTAATGAAGACTGAGGAGTTGAACACTGTATTGACTGAGCATCAGTAATTTACATTTGAGGAAGAATTCAGATTTCCAGCCGACATAGTTGAATTCTTGGATTATGTAAAATGTGTTGACTTTATTTATTGATTGTATGGAATCATTTAATGCACTGTAAAACATTTTATTATAAATCTGTTAAGAGATTTGAGATATTTCTAGAAGGATAGATGAAGACATAAAGTTGGAAGGATTTGATGAATCTGACCTAACCCTAAGATCTACGAAAGAGATTAAGTGGAAAAAGATGTATTGACCTAATTGAGCAATTATTAAGGAAACCTAAGCATAAGGTTGAAGAGGAGAGGATGCTGGAAGTATTGTTGATGTTATTGACTATCTAAGCAGAAAAGGTTGAAGGAGAAGTGTTGTGATTACTTGAAGAGATTTCTGAGCAGATCAGTGATGGAGATGGAAAAGGTTCACAATCAATAAGTCAACATATGTGTATGGAATTGGATCTGATATTTTCAAAGTGAGTTGTGTGTTTTTCAGATCAATACTATTGTTACTTTCTAACCATTGTATCAGTCAAAATCCTTTTAACAGAGGTTGACCTAATAGTCATTTGTATAAATCCTTTGAATAAGGTTCCATTATAATGGGATGTATGTAAGTCCTATAACAAGGCACACTTTTAATAGAGTGGTTTAAATCCTTTAACCAGGTCACTCCTGACAGTGTGTTTGTAACCTTTGATAGGTTTGGCTTTTCACCGAGCTCACTTTAGAAGAGTGAAAATAATAGTAACATGTTACAAAGTGGTTTTTTCCAAATTGGGTTTCCACTATAAATCCTAGAGTTAATACTTGTGTGAATATTTTTGTTTGAATATTTCTATGTTTTACAAGTTAGATACTATTGGATAGTAGGCTGCACTATTATATGTTTGTGTTATGCAATCAGTAATGGACCGAATAGCTGTTGGTTGTTGGATTTGATTTGTTGAAGAGTTTTAAAGTTTGTTTTATACATCTGGACCTGAGAAAAAATGATTCACCCCCCCTCTCTTTTGTTCTATATCATATTAACAATATTGTACATTCATTTCTAACACGGATATATATATATATATATATATTATATATATATATATATATATATATATATATATATATATATATATATATATATATATATATATATATATATATATATATATATATATATTTATATTATATATATATATATATATATATATATATATGGACACACACACACACACACACACACACATCTGGACCTGAGAACAAATGATTCACCCTCCCTCTCTTTTGTTCTATATCATATTAACAATATTGTACATTCATTTCTAACACACACACACACACACACACACACACACACACACACACATATATATATATGGGAACACTTTTGGAGTACTTGGAGTCACTTAAGGGTTTTCATTTATGGGAACACTTATGTTAGCAGTGATTGCATGTTGTGGAGATTTCCACCAGAGTTTTAGTCATGAAAATGACTAAGTACAAGATCAGGATAACATGGTACAGTGGCACAAATTTGGTTAGCGATGAAGACATATAAGGTATTATGGATTGCCAAGTTAACTGGAGGTATTTTGGGATATACACATGATTCAGTTAAGATCACATAAGTTTTGGTTACCATATTTATGAGGTACAGTGTTCGGAAGGTATGTGAAGACAGTAAAATAGTGTAACAAGGTATATGAACAATTGCGAAGATTAAGAAAATTATAATGGATATGGTAACATGCTAAGACAAGTAAATAAAGTATATTTATGACTCTTTGGTAATATAGAGCTTTGAATCCATGTATATCATTTTCATGAGTTTATATAATGTTTTGTATGGTAATTATGAAGTCGACTGGAAGGCTGATTTTGTATAAGTATAGATTGGTTTTATGAAAGAGAAGTATGAGAATGTTATAATGATGGAATAAGTTTGTGAATGGAAGAGTAGAGATCAAATGCAAGATTAGTAAGAGCCCAAGCTATAATTGGAACTATCTAAGAAAGATAAGTGCTTGTATTGT